>MU227387.1:337142-363605 GCA_018584345.1 Thuja plicata | reverse complement strand
AGCACCTGACCCCTATTGGGTAAATGAACCATCAAAAAACATAGTCCATGATCGATGTGTGAGAAGTAATATGGACTCATCTAGAAATTCAATGTGCAATGGTTGATGATCTACTAGAGGTGCTTCTTCTAACTGATCTTCTATTGCATGTCCCTTAATGGCCTTTCTTTCAACATATTCAATATCAAACTCACTGAGAAGCTTGACCCATTTAGCTAGTCTACCTATGAGGGTAGCTTTACTAAGAAAATATTTCAAAGGATCAATTTTAGCAATTAGATGTGTAGTATGAGCCAACATATAGTGCCAAAAATTTTGTGAAGAAAATACCACTGCAAGGCAAGCCTTCTCTATAGCAGAATATTTTGTTTCATATGAGACCAAAGTTTGACTAATGTAATAGATAGCCCTTTCTTTGTTGTGCTGATCTTCTTGAGCCAATAGGATACCCAATGATGTATCTGTAGCAGATATGTAAAGTATAAGTGGCTTCCCATGAATAGGAGGCATCAAGATTGGCAGGTTCGCAAGATACTATTTTATTTGTGTGAACCCTTCATCACATTCTTTCTTCCACTGATAAGCCACACCCTTGTGTAAAGTCTTGGTAAATGGTTGTGACTTGTCCACCAGTTGAGAGATAAAACACCGGATAGACTGCAGTTGGCCTTGAAGTCCTCTCATTTGTCTAATATTCTTTGGTGGCAGCATTTCCATAATAGCTTGTACCTTTGCAGGATCCACTTCAATGCCTTTGGTAGAGATGATATAGCCAAGCAATTTTCCAGATGTTACACCAAATGCACATTTCTTAGGATTGAGCCTCAGACTGAATTAATCTGTATGATCTAGTATAGGACCTAGATTAGCAAGATACTTCTTTTAGTGCATGCTCTTAGCTAAAGTGTCATCCAAATAATCTTCCATTGTCGTATGCATCATGTCATGAAATATGGTTGTGATAGCTCTCTGATATGTAGCACCAACATTTTTGAGTCCAAAGGGCATGACATTCCAACAGAAAGTGCCCTAGGCACATGTGAAAGAAGTTTTCTCTTGGTCCTCTAGCGCAATTTTTATCTGGTTGTAGCCAGAGAAACCATCCATTAGTGAGTACATTTCATACCTTGCTATCATATCAATATTAGGCAATGGAAAATCATTCTTAGGACATGCCAAATTCAAGTCTCTGAAGTCTGTGTAGACTCGTATAGATTTATCATGTTTTGATACTGGAACAATATTAAAGATCCACTTTGCATAATCAATTACTCTGATAAACTCTATTTTAAGCAATTTCTCCAATTCAGCTTTGACAAGTAGAGCTACATGCGGATGCATTTTGCGAAGCTTCTACTTGACGGGCTTCACACCTGGTGCAATGGACAAATGGTGCATGATTAGATTAGGGTCTAATCCCGGTGTGTCTGAATATTTCCATGCAAAGTTAATCTTTTTTATTCTAAAGAATGTAGTGAATTCCTCCCTTTCTGCCTCTGATAGTGATTGTGCCAAGTGAATGATCTGAGGTTCTACCTTTGTACCCAAGTTGTTAGGTTGAGTTGGTTTAATAAGCATAGATGATCTCTCCTAAAAATGACTCGAAAGTGCATCAAGTATCTCATCTTTGAGCGCCTCGGAGAGGTTTTCACCCTTGGATATGTCTTTTATTTTGACAATTTTAGGCTCTGATACTGCCACAATGTGGTTTTCACCATCAAAGCATCTATTTTTTCTTCTTTTGATTTTGTGACAAAGATACTTGATGTCAGCCTTAGTCATGTTGACACTTGCTTCGCTAGTGGAAGACGTTACAGGTTTGACAGCGTATAGGTAATAGGCAAGAGTGTAATCATTCTAGAACATAAGGACTTCATTAGATGGGGAGGTAGAGTTCCAGTCTATAAGCTTAGGATGGAAAAGTGAAAGAGAAGTGATGGGTTCAAGTGCGTTCATAGTATAATCATCAAAGGCATGGACAAACAAGTCGAGACCTAAAGTGATCTCATCCAGAGGTATAGTCAAATTCCTTTGATTTGTAGCGACCGTAGTAGATGAAATGTTAACATCTAGGGATTCAGACCCATGTGACCCTACACTAGACCGTTCACCTACTTCGAGAAGGTTTTCATATGTGTTAGCTATATTTGTATCTCTATTAGAAGTGGCATATGAAAAGCTTTTGAACTCATATTCATGAGAGTATGTTTGATCATTAGGTGTCATGTCAAGAACATGAGTTAAATCAAACCTTTTTCCCTAGTTGGGATGAGTTCTACCTAGAACCTCTTCTATGGTCAGATGAGCACCTTTTGACCTAGGTACCTCATTAGTGTTTGTAACATCAGCTGCCTCTTGTGTAATGAGAAGTGACTGGAATTCCTGGTCAAACTATTCTTGAAAGTGTGGTGGTATGTATAAGTCACCCTGATGACTAGGATTTAGAGTATATATTCTTTTCCACTCTTCATAAGTTAATGGAGCAAGTGAAGTGGTGGTATCAGAATTTTTGTTAGTGTCTACTATACTGACATGAAGTATAAAGTTATCTGGCTTAGCAAAGAATGCCGCCAGTTTTGGAGGAATAGGATAAGGAAAACTATCCTAATCAGATTTGTCCTCAAGTTATTCAATTTTAGATGTTTCTTCAGGTGTTTGTTGTTTATCTTCTCAAGGTACAAACTTGTTTATCCCCAGTTGAAATGTGAGTTTTTGGAATCCTATACCTGTAGAGTCACATGTTTTGGGACCAATAGCTTCAAGTGGTGCAATCAATCCCTTATGATTCACACCTATGGGACCATTTCCTTTATAGCCAAAATGTTGCATAATAGATAAACCTTTGCCATATTACTTAGGTTTTATGTCATAAGGAGGAGTAGTTCATTCAAAATTGTCTTCTTCTTTATAGATCCAAGCTTTGATAGCTTTGTCTTTAGCTTCTTCTTCTAATGGTACTGTGGCTTGTACAAAGGTACCACCATACTTTGTTGGAGGAGGAACCGTAAAAGGTTTAGTGCTCTCAGAAGGTCTCCCAAAAGAACACAAAGACAAAGGAAAAGATGTAATAGATAGCACATGTTCAATCTAATATCCTCCCATATCAGTTTCTTTGAGTTTCAAAATATTTTCCATTTCTTTTAATTTATTCTCAAGGAGTTCAATAAATTCTCTGTTGGAAGGCACAAAGATGTCAGTAGATTTTGTGAGGGCATTGCAATCATAGCATTTATTAGCAGGTATAGTCACTTCAGATCCTTGGAATGGGAACTTAATGCACTGATGGTATGTGGAAGGGAAAACCTACATTTCATGGATCCATGTCCTTCCTAATAGAATATTGTATGCCAAAGGGATGTCAAGCACTTGACAGATAACATCTCATTCAACAGGACCACCTCTTATTGGCAACACAACGAGCCCCTTGGATTTACATTCTTCCTTGTCATAGGCCTTAATAGTAATCTTTTTGTGGGCATCAATGAAATCTTCGCCATAGCCTAACTCAATAAGGAAACTAGCAGAGCAAATATTTAGGCCAGCATTGTTATCTATGAGAACATGGCAAACACACTTTGGACCAATCATGAATTCAATGTGCAGAGGGTTATTATGTGTGTGACTCAAAGAATGGTCATCTTCCTTAGAGAAAGAAAAGTAATGTGAGGAGGTCAAGTGACCTACCATGGATTGAAACCAGTCGAGATCAAGATCTTTTGGGACATTTTCCTCGGTGAGGGCTTTGTCCAGGATTTCCCTATGAGTAGGGGAGATTTTTAGGAGCTCAAAAATAGTTATCTGAGCATTAGTACGTTGCAATTGTTCAAGAATGTTGTAATTGGTAGCATTAGATGAGGAACCTACTTTTGGATTCTTATTGGTAGAGTCAACCTTAGCTTTGTCTAAAGGTTGAGTTGATATAGACATAGAAGGCTCAGGGCCTTTGATGATGATCTTAGCACGAGATCGAGTAACAACATTAGTGCTAACTTGAAACTACTCTTGTTTAGAAGATTAAGGTGTAGACCCTCGCAAAATGAAAGGTGTTTTGAAGTTAGAAGTATCTTCCCTTCCCTTGATAATGATGACATTACAATATTTAGTATCAACAGGTTCAACCATATTAATGACATTGTCATTATTGGTGTATGTATAGTTGACCTTAGCATCAGTATTTTTGCCTTTAGATGATTCACCTTTTCCATGAGGAGGAAATGGGTCTTTGAAAGCTTGGTGATCAGAATTTTTGTTGTGACCTCCCACAGCAATAACCTCACTATCGATGAGATCCTTGATTTTATGCCACAATTTAAGACAAGTAGTCATTTTATGACCTTTGTTTTGGTGAAAATCACAATAAGTGGATTCATTCCACCAAGAGGGTCTTGGTTGCGGATCATAAGGTCATGAATTATCCAATGGAGTGAGTAAATGGTTGTCCACAAGAGTCTTGTAAACCACCTCAAGAGGTTCTCCTAAAGGAGTGACTTCACGCTTGGGCCTAGGAGCCCAAGGTTTAGGTCCAAAAAATCATGAAGTACTCAGTTTGGAATCTGCCGCAGCCTATTCAGTGGCTTTGGCCACTTGCATCATGGTAGTGAGATTAAAGGCAGCCTTGGAAGGCTTAGGGGTCACATTGTCTACAACTCCATCATTCACAACATTATGGTTCTTGTTGGCAAATTTGGGTTTATCTTTGCTTGAGGAGGAAGACCCTTGTTTATTTTCCTTGTGTAAGGTCAATTCTCCTTTCTTGATCATAAATGTCTTGATTCTTACAGATTGTTTAATCATGTCATCAAAGGTTAAAGGACCTTGTAGCTGTACTTGATACCCAAAGTTGGGGAGAATATTATCGAGAAAGATGTCCAACTTTTTAGATTCGGGTATCTTGCGAGAATATCATGTATAAAGTTGTCTCCATCTTTGGAGAAATGCCAAGAAGGATTCCCCATGATTTTGTTTCAAGTTGCAAAGATCTCAGATATGAACCAGATGTTGGATGTTGTGAGAATAGTTTTGTAGAAATAAATTGGCAATTTCGTCAAAAGTTTTGATGCCAATTGGTAGTCTAGAGAACCAATTTATAGCTGACCCTCCAAAACTACATGGGAAAATATGCATGAGATAGGTTGTGTCATGTATGAATTCCATGGAGAGAGCACCAAACTCTCTCAAATGGTCTTGAGGATCAGATGTACCCAAGTATTTATCATATTTAGGAAGTTCAACTCCTTTGGAAAAAGGAGGCATGTAAAGATCTTTGTCAAATGGGAAAGGACATATGCTTTCCAATGTGAATTGTGTAATAGGTTTGTCTTTCTCTTTCAAGAGTTGAGAGAGTTTCTCTTGCATAGTTTGCATTTCTTTTCGCAAGCGGGATTTTTTAGTTTCTTCCTCTTTCTCAACAAGTGTTTCTACATCATAATTGGAAGGTAACTTAGCCCCTTGATTGGCTAGTTCAAGAATGTATTTCTCTTTCTCCTCAGCTAGGAGAACTCTCATTATTCTACAGAAATCTTTGTTAGCACGAGCTTGTGCAATCTCTTCTTGAGTTATTTCTACCTCAACATCATTAGGGGGGTCTTGAGAATGGGACTTACCCCAAGTTTTAAAGAGTTCAGTTCTGCTAACCTCACCACCTGATTGGTTATGAGCTGCCATCTTGCCAAAATGCAAGGATTCAAGGTGTAAAGACTCGGTATGAAAAGATTGAGTGTTCTCTGAATTTGGGTCTTCTTGGAACAAAGGATTTTGAATCCAACTAAGATCTACTAAAAATGATCATTTATTGTAAGGTCGACGTACCAGGTAAGGAGATCGAGATGATTCCTCACTAGATGTAGCTGGTAATGGTGTGGAAAGTATAGATTCATCTTGATTGATTGAAGGAAATTTTTTTCCACTTCGAGTTGTGATAGTCATAGACAAAGTTTGAACAAGTAATGCAAACTAGGACCAAACTTGAAACTGTCTCAAAGTAATTGCATAGAATGTGCCAAAAGGTGAAGTATCCTTGGTACAAATTGTCAGAGATGAGGCTAGAATAGCCAAGAGATGGCTATTGCGACACAAGGCATGAAAACACAGATGAAAGAGATCAAAAGGACATGAGACAAGACTAGTTTAAGCAAGAATCACGTAATTATCAACCCAAGAAACCAAGTTTTAGACTGTGTGAAGATGGAAGATAGAAAAATAGACCCATATCAGAGACCATATTTGAAAGAAGTACACCTGACTGACAGAAATTAGCTTGCTATTTTGGACAAAAGACTCTAGATTCGCGTGAAGAAATGCTCTTTTGCCAAAGATTCTCACCGACCTGTGCAAAACTTTGTAGTATTCACGCGAAGAATGACACCAGACTGGTGAAGAAAAAGTGACATAATGACAACACTATTGCCAAATATCACACGACAGTGTATTGCGTATCATGTGAAGATTCTTAGAGAGTGATGCAAAGATTGGGAAATGTCGCGCAAAACTATGCAAATTTTGAAAAATGAACATTTACAGAATCAAATAGTTGAGACCAGTTTGCATTTCCCGAGATAACATCATGTTATTTTCTGACAGATAGTTCAAGTTATAGATTCTTTTGGACATGTTCAAGATTGACAGTTTGTGTGTTTTGATGATAGTTTTGATTGTTCAAATGATACACCCACGCAAAACACATTAAATAGAATGTTTGTAGTACCAGAAAAAGAACATCACAATCCTAGGATAGTTAGGATAGTATATGTTGAATCCCCACTTGAACTGAAGTTCAGCTACTTCTACTCTTAGCAGAAAACTTAGAAGCTTGGAGGCACGGGCTCCTCCTTACATGTGCACTCACTTATCAGGCACACCAAGCTTCGAACCCTAAAGGAATTGCTTCCCAAAGGGTTGTTGTCTCTACTAAGAGTTGTAAGAGTGTGGGGAATCTTAGTCGGTCTTTGACCTTCCGTGCCAATGATAGAGGGTTTTTGGAAACTAGAAAAATAGTTTGTAGTAAGTTCATCCATTCAGGTGGTTGTGATCAAGTCATTTTCCCAATTAAGGGGGCTCTCCCAATCCTTTCAAAGCAAGGCTTTCACCTTAACAATGTCGGGACTTTAACGCACCACTAGGGTACTGGAGGAGATTTTGGTTGCCACAACAAATTCACACCTGTCTATTGTGACATTAATCACAATAGCATTTTTTGTATACCAGTTTGGAAGGGCTTGTCTTTAGCCTATTACAGGTTGGGCATCCACTCTCACCGGCTCTACTAAAGCTCTCAGGAGGTAGCCACTCTAGAAGAATCACATGAATTTCCCTTACACTCAAGATCCATAAAGGCAAGGGGAGAGGATACGTTCATGTAGTTCTTAGGATTACAATCTAAAAAAACACTTCTATCACGCAAGACAATGATTCATTTTAAGCACCAACTGAAGTGTTTTTTAACCACTAAAAATAGACATAATAATTTGTGAAAACATGTAAGGTTATCAACAAACGTCCTGCAATAAACCCATTAGTAGTTGTAGACACCTCAAATTGTCCTTTTCCATTTCTATATTAATTTAATTAACATTCCCTATAACAATATAGTTAATTCTTATAGATTAACTATATTTTTTATATTCGACTATTTATTTAATTTTATTAAATAAATTCATCACCTTGTATTTAAATTTAATTTAAATACTATCCCTAATATATTAAAATATATTTTAATATATGTTTTCTCCATATTTCTTTTAAATAAATGTTATTTATTTAATCCCTCCATTTTCTCTAAAATTCTTCTAAACCTCATTTAAATTTAATTTAATTTAATTTAAATCTTGTTTCTCCTTTCTTTTAGCTAAAATCAGTCTAATCACACTTAAAAGGTAAATAAACCCATTTTAGCCTTAATCACTTGCACACACATGTGTCTTTTTTAAATTATTATTCCCTCCCCTTGAAAAGTCAAATCCTCTCTCTTTTGCCTCTTAATCCTAGCCACTCATTTCTTTTGCATCTTAATCTCCTTCACTTCCACCAAAACCCTACCTAACCTTTAATCTCAACCACTCATTTTCCACTTCTTAATCCTAGTCGTCCATTTTTCATAGCAAATCCATAAAAGGAGGCCTCACTCCTCATTTGCAACTAATGAGAACTAGTAGTTTTTGTGAGAGTAACTAGTCAGTGAATTAAGCATTCTAGCATTCTTGCACACTTGAGCACTTGAGCACTTAGCTTAGATCTCACATTTTGTATAATAGTTTAGATTCATTTTCATAGTTTAGTTTGAAATCTTGCATGTTCATCCTTAGTTTAGTTTTCATCTCAATCTAGTAGTTAATCTCTTGCATTTGCATTCTTAGCATAGATTTTGTATTTTGCATTCATTATTTGAAAGATTTGGGGCAAGTTCCACATACTTGTGCTCAAATCTTCATCATTTTGCATTCATCATAGTGGGATTTAATGCAATGTGTTGGGAGAGCACACCCACAAAATCTCTAAGAGCAAATTAAACAAGTCTTGGGTGCACTTGTTTTAGCTCATCAGAGGTTGTAGTAAAAATTTAGTTGTGTTTCAAGTTCTTTACATGCTTTGATTTATTAGTATATATATTGTGTTTGCATGCTTTTGACTTGTTGTGCATGCTTTCTTGTTGCTTGAATGTGTTAGTATTTTTTGTACTTGATCATTTTATCATTATCTCTTTTCTCACATACTTGACACCTTGTCATCTTGGTTCCTTATACCTTGATGCATATCGTCAAGTACCATATCAAAATCCAGGTTGTGCTCCCCAATGTTTACACAATTCATTTGCATTACATTTTAGATAGATTGCATTTTTGCATAGTGAGGTCTTTTTTATTCCCTCCACCCTCTCTCTTGATCCATTTCGAGAGCACATTCGTGTTCTCCAAACCCGTATGTCCTCTCGAGGGGGAATCATCCTTCCATATATCCCTCTTCGTCATCATTTCTCATCCTTCCATGATTGGGGCATCTTCCTCTTTTCTCTTCTTTGACATGATGTTGATTTCAACACCACATCAAAGAGGGGCAAAATGTAGACACCTCAAATTATCCTTTTCCATTTCTGTATTAATTTAATTAATATTCCCTATAACAATATAGTTAATTCTTATAGATTAACTATATTTGTTATATTTGACTATTTATTTAATTTTATTAAACAAATTCATCACCTTGTATTTAAATTTAATTTAAATACTATCCCTAATATATTAAAATATATTTTAATATATGTTTTCTCCATATTTCTTTTAAATAAATTTTATTTATTTAATCCCTCCATTTTCTCTAAAATTCTTCTAAACCTCATTTAAATTAAATTTAATTTAATTTAAATCTTGTTTCTCCTTGCTTTTGGCTAATATCAGTCTAATCACACTTAAAAAGTAAATAAACCCATTTTAGCCTTAATCACTTGCACACACGTGTGACTTTTTTAAATTATTATTCCCTCCTCTTGAAAAGTCAACTCCTCTCTCTTTTGCCTCTTAATCCTAGCCACTCATTTATTTTGCCTCTTAATCTCCTTTACTTCCACCAAAACCCTACCTAACCTTTAATCTCAACCACTCATTTTCCACCTCTTAATCCTAGCCCTCCAATTTTCATAGAAAATCCATAAAAGGAGGCCTCACTCCTCATTTGCAACTAATGAGAGTTAATGAGAACTAGAGTGAGAGAATTGAGCTGGTGATTTCATTTTAGAGCATTTTATTGAGCATGTCTTAGTCTTCATTTTATTTAGCTTCTTTGAGCATTAGATCATCTAGATATTACATGTTAGGTAATGGAAATCAATATTAGTTTATTTCATCTTGCATCTTCATTCTAGATTTGTTATTGCATTCTCAATCTTAATCATGTGAAGCTTGGGGCAAGTTCCTCATACTTGTCCTCAATCCCTTCACCATCATCTAGCTTGCATCATAGTGGGATTTATTGCATTGTATTGGGAGAGCACACCCACAAAATCTCTAAGAGCAAATCAAACAAGTCTTGGGTGCACTTGTTTTAGCTCATCGGAGGTTGTAGTAAAAATTTAGTTGTGTTTCAAGTTCTTTACATGCTTTGATTTAATAGTATATCTTGTGTTTGCATGTTTTGACTAGTTGTGCAGTTGCAGGTATTTTCATTGCACACATTTACTATTTCAGTTTTACCATTGATTCAGAAAATCTCTTAACCGAGTGGGATTTAACAGTCCTTAATGTATTGAGATACTCAAGAGTATCAAAAGGTTTTTTTCTTTTTGATAGCATAGTGAATGACTAAGGTCAAAATACTAACCAATGGTTTTAAATCCTCTAACAAGGTCACATTTAACAGTGTGTTTGTAACCTTTAACAAGGTTGGCTCTTCACCGACCTCACTTCATAAGAGTGAAAATTTTGGGTTACTGGTCCCAAGTGGTTTTTCCCTTAACAGGATTTCCACGTTAAAATCCATGTGTCAAATGTGTATATGGTTCATTGCTTTGATGTTTTTCTTTACACATTACTAAAATAGGATTGGTCAGTAAACACTAAGTTTATTTATTGCTATTCGATAAAGGTTAGGAAAAGATAAACTGTTATTTGGTAAAGCTTTGAAAAGGATAAACAATATAATCACCAAGCAGTCTATATTTGATAAGATTACTTAAAGGCATACATCTTGTAGGACTGAAGATAACTAGAGGTTTTATATATGTGATATAAGTTTTGTTTGGATTATTAGATTAATTTTTGAGGCCACTTATCACCCCCCCCCCTCTCAATTATTCTAAAAATTGGTATCAGAGCTAGTGTGCTTGGAAGAGAGTTAAAAGGCTCAAGCTAAAGATCACAAGATGAGTAAAAGGGATGTGCCTAAGTTGAACAAAGACAACTTTGCATCATGGAAAATCAGGATAAGACTGTTGGAAATATATGATGTGTTAAGTGACTGAGAAGGGGGGTAAATCAGGAACCAATAAAACTTAATCCTTTTAATCCACAATTAGATTAACTTATTTGTTTTCATGCATACAACTTGAAAGTAAAGAATCATACACAACACATAACACAATATTTGGTTACCTAGAAACCTTCCAAAAGAAAGTAAAAATGGGGTGGGAATGATACCTACAAGATTTAGTACTGCAGTATAAATTTAGCCTATTATAGCTTACAATGACCACTTTTGATGGTATGCCCTGTTAGGAGCATAGAAAGGACTATTAGATCCACCTTGTTAAAGGATTTTGTACAATACAATATATAATACAACTCTATTAAGAGATTTAGAGAAAGGACTTTTAGGTCCACCTTGTTAAAGGATTTTGTTGATCCACCTATGAGAATGAACTAGTTGATGATCTGCTATGTGCAACTGTGATTTCTAAATAAGATCCTTTTGAATATAACTAATCACCTGAATGTGATAGATGAGACTCTATTGTCCTGAATACTTTTCCTCTTAATCAAAATGTCATTCGCATGCCTTTACACTTATGCATACATTCTTACTTACTCTTTTCTTGCATAATTTGCATTGGATAAAATAAACTATCTTACATATATATCTTTATCCAACAAATAGCTCTGTAAGTTGGCTTGCAATAAAAAAATATATATTTAACAATATATGCAAGGTCGGCTTCAAATTGTCACTCGGATCCAAAAGTCTACTCGGGTGATAATTTGTCACTCGGGTGATACTATAAATCACTCGGGTCATACTAATGACTCAAGTGATGCTGATCACTCAGGCAATGTTGATCACTCGAGACTATGCATAATGCTTGTTGACTCGGTTGACACTAGTTGACTAAGTGTTTTGACACTAATTGACAATATGTCTTTCCATAAGGTCTACAATATCCCCCTTTGGCATTAGTGACAAAAACACTTATCATTGAATTTTGTGTCTGATATGTCAAAACTCCCCCTTATTGTCTGCTTAGGTTTTGACACTGCTTCTGCTGCTTGGGTCCAACTGACTCTATTTTTGTGTTTTTCAAAATTGTTTGTGTAGAGCATATTTTCTACATTCTTCCACTATACATGTGTTTCCTCAATGATATTTCCCCTTAATTACAATATAACGATATTTCCCCCTTGTTTTTGACAAAAATTCCAAAAGTGATATTTACAAGGTTATTCCAAAGTAGGATAGAAATCACTATGTACCTTCAAAATATGAGACAAAGTGTTGTCCCAATTGTCCTGTAGCACCTTCATGATGTGCAATTCAACTTGTAGCTCTGCAAACAACTCTATCATTACCTTGACAACTGAGAAATTGTTGTCATGGATGAGTGTCTTTACATGTTTTATGTGTTTCTGCAAACCATCCATGTGTGGTAGGAGTTGGCTCTAGATTACTGTGAGTGATTCTCTGGTCCTTTCTTCTTCTCTTAGCAATTCAGCCTATAGATCAGTAAGATACTTGATCTTCATGAAGTGATAAAAATTGGTGCTTGGGTCAAGTGCTAACTACCTTGCACTTTCCTTCATGTCTGCATCAATCTTCACTATCTTTTTCTTGATCTCCATAGTAAAGTTAGAGGTGTCACTCAACTTTACAAATAGTGCTACCACATTTTTCATGTTGGTTTCTAGAGTGCTGATGATCTTTGTAAGTTGCACCTGGTCAATTGCAATCTTCTTCACAATGTTTTCTAGAACCTTGTTCTCAAATTTATTCTCTTCCTTCTCAAGTAACTTCTCCTGACCATTCATGTTTGTGTTTAACTTGTGGACAATGTCAACAAGTTGGTCCATTATTGAGTCACTCTCATTGACTTCTATCTACAATGCATCTACAAATATTCCTTTGACATCTTCAATTACTTTATTTCTTTGCCTTTCCTTTTGGAGCTTCTGTTGTGCAGCTCTTTTCTTCCACAATTCTCCCAAAATATCCATTTTCTCTACAGATAAGCTGGATTGATCTCAGTTTGGAATCACAATTTCTTTATCAAGATCCATTTCATCAGTAATTACTACTTTTTCTTTACTTGGTGTCTTAGGACTTGGTGAAGGAACAATTTCCTTACCTTTTATCTTCCTCATCCTTTTCTTCAGTATTCATTCCAATTAGGTCATTGACCTTTATAGTACCAATTGTTGAATCAATGTTAACTAATGAGTCAATATTAGCAGTAGAAATATCTACATTATCTTTCTACGACTCAGGTGTGATTTTCCCATTAGTAAGTGGAGCTTGTTACTCAGTTACTACATGTGCAGATGTGGATTCTACAACCTTTTCCTTGCTTGGATGTACTATATTCTAGATAGGAGATTGGGGTAATGATGCCATTACCTCAACTACAATCTTCTCATCATTGGACTCCTCAATGGTTTGTACCCTGGGTAATGTATCATCATTTACCTGTTAAGAGGGTTTGTACTCGGTACTTCTGCCTTGTCATCATCTTTCATCTCAAGTATTGATTTCCACACTAATGTGGCACATTGGACTACATCTTCTATGTTCTCGTTCAATATTTGGAATGCCTTGAATCTGGGGGTGTGATTATTCTGATATTTTCTCAAGGCTTCATTTTCTTCTTTACCCTTCATTGTAGGCATAAATTTCTTCAATGTTTCTTCCCTTATGTCCATTTCAGTTTGGACTGCATTATTCTAGGGAATGGAGACTGCCTTGAATAGGTCTTCAGTCATATAATTCTTCAGCTTGGAGGGGTCATATTTTCATTTTCCCATCTTCTCCACCACTGCTTCTTCAATCTTCTACTTTTCTTCCTTGGTCCTAGAAGCATAATTCAGTGACTTTAAAGAACTCATAGCTCTTCCTTCTTTCAGTTCTTTAATCTTCTGATCAAGTTTGGGTGTTGATTTATTGAAAACCACAGTATCATCTTCTTCTTCATCATCCTCAGCATCACTCAGAATAAGTTTTCTCCTTGATCTCCTCAAGGTGAAATAGGGGTAGTGCCTTTTTTCCTTTTTCTGTTTGGGTGTTTCCTTCCTCTTCTTCTGTGGAGGTTCAATATCAGTTTCTTCCTTTTCTTCTTCAGATTTAACATCCTCTATTTTAATTGTATCCTCTTTACTCTCAGAGATGGCAAGAGAGTCAGAGGTCTCACCATACTTTTCTTGAATGTATCAAGTCTCTTCCTTCCTCTTTTCAATATCTTGGGAATCTCAATTTCCAGAGATATCCTTCTCTTTGCTTCCTCATATGTTCCAAAGTAAGGTGCCTTTGGATTGGCAGGTTCATTAACAAGAGCCTCTATGATATCTTTTGTGTCATCTTTGTTGACTTCATATGGTAGGGGTTTTACCCATACGACCCTAGGCTTTACTGCTTGTATATAAACCTTATCACAATCAAGTAGAAAATAGATTTCATCTTTGTAATTCTCAACTAGTTGTTTGGGAATTTTGAACGTACTATGTATCTTCTATTTGAAACTCTCAAAATGACCATCCATAATGTTGTAAAAGTTATCTCCTAACTCAACTATGAACTCATTAATTTGATGGATTATTGGTCTATCCGTCTTCCATGCTACTTTTCCTTTAGAGGGAAAGAATTTCTCAACATAAAATAGTATGCAGATAAGAAGAGAACCAAACTTACATGAATTGGATTTGGATACATGGATGCTTTCCATTTTCTTTCTCAACTGGACAAGTTGTAATTCTTATAGGTCGAATACCATATTCTTCTTCACCACTTTGTATGCTAGGTCAATAGCTTCACACAAAACACTGTTGGGTCTGCTCAAACTGTATATCTTATGGGCTATAACATGAATACCAAATTTCAATTCCATATCAGTTACTTCATTAAGTCGCATGCCTTTTTCATCCCACTTGACAAGAGTTAACTCAACTAGGTCATCCCGAGCTAGGGTTTTGGTAGCTTTCAGCTTATCTAGCATCGGGAACCCAGTGACATGGTGAATTATCTACTTCGTGATCATCACGAGATGGTCCAACCATAGCTGCATGTCATGGACACAACTGAGAACATATCTCATCTATCTTGTCTGGAAATCTCTTGGCATGTACATGATGTGTGTTAAACCCTTGGTTTTGAGGTGCTTGTGCTCGGGCTTCAGACTCCCATTTGTACATAATTCATCATATGCTTTGTTCATCTCAATATTTCCAAGCTCGTGTATGTTGTAGTGATAGAAGCTTCAGATGTTAACCAATAGCACTCTCAAATGAATTAGGGAATGAGCTCCCATCGATTCTATCTCCTTTGTAACTGTCGAATGAAGCTTAAACACCAGAGGATCACAAATTGCTTTCCTTACTAACATCTCAGAACCTTTCTTGACCTTGCTGCTAGAAGTGAATGCCATATCTGTTTGGATGAAATGATCAAACTTCACTTTCAATCTCAAATTCACACTAAATTGCTAAGGGCTCTGAATTAATTCATAGACTGAAAGCTTAGTAAGTAGTAATCTTTACAATCCCTCATTTATAAGATATTTTCAACTGTTAGAGTATTTCATTAAATGTTTTGTACATAGTAGTTGGCATGACTCGGGTGTTTTTTAGATTCACTCAGAAGCTCGGGTGAAACCAGCTTTTCAATTATCAATACTACCCGACTCAGCTTGGTTAAGCTAGAGTAGCTCAAGTGTAACTAACATTCTAAATCAGGTAAAACTATAACATGTTTGCATACATCAATATGTAGATTTGGACTATTTTTCTTATCTGGAACTGTTGTAGGATGGCCTGTACTGCACAGTTCCAGTCATCTCCTTACATTCCTATTCTATAATGGTATTATCCACCCAGTTCACTATTTAGGGTGTCATTAGATGCTTCATTGCTTTGATCTGAATTATCTGAGGATTTCCTTACCCATTTCTTTCTCATTTGAGTTTTGATTTCTAAGACTTTGGCTTTACCATTATCAAAACTAGTATCAACTTTTTCTCTGTTCATACAATTTTTTCTTAGATGACCAAGTTGCTTGCATACATAACATCTCTTAGTAGGATCCCTTTTTCTGAAGTGAGTCTTAATACAATTTGCACAAATGTGTAAATATTCACCACAATGAAAACATCTATACCATGTGTTGTAATCCCAACCAAAAATTGCCTTGGCTAATTGTTCAGCAGGATTCCAATTCTTAGTTCTGCACTCGGAAGATCTATGACCTTGTTTGTTGCACTTGTAGCATTTTCCTTCAAACTTAGGCTTCTCTTTGTATTCATTTTATCTATATCTATTTTTTTTGTACAATAGTAGAATTTTCTATTAAATTTTGACTTTCCATTTCTCCAACATTTATTTGATGTGTGCCCCAACTTACCACAATGATTACATGTAGGTTTGTTGTTCCTTTGAGCTCCTTGTTGTAAGGATTCACCTTGTTAAGTATAACCTAATCCAGTCTATCCATGATTTCTGAATTTTGTTGCCTAATCCATGCTATTTTTTGAATTCATCATACTTTCATTTGTTTTCTTTTCAGCATTGAGATCATTCTGTAGTCTTTCATTTTTTATTCTTAGATTGACAACTTCATGTGTTGCATTGTTGAGTTGACTTCCCAAATCAGCTTGCTAAAGTGACAAGTGTTTGATTTCATTCTCTTTTTCTTTTAATCTTGTACTCAAAATTTTTTAATCTTCTTGTGCTATATTTCTATCATCTTCTGCTTTATTCTTTAGTTCCATGACTTCACATATTCTGATTGAGTGAATTTCTTGTTCTCTCTTCAATTTTTTGAATTCTTCATGTAAAGCGAGATTCTTTGTAATTAAGTCTTCAATGGATGCATCAGCTTCTTCATAACTTTTCTCCCTGCAAAAGTCTTCAATTCTTTCTTCTATATAGTTCTTGTCAATCATCTGTACTGCTAATTCTTTTCTTCTTTTCAGGGAAAGAGAGAGTTTCTCCTTAAGTTTCATGATATGATCCATGGCCACTTTAAGATCTATCTTTTTATTCTCATTGGCTTTCTCCAGTGTATATGTTTCCATAGCCTCTGATATTTTCTCAAGCTATTAAACTTCTGATAAGAGAACCACTGCTCTGATACCAATTGTTGGAAATATATGATGTGCCCATTGACTGAGACGGGGGTGAATTAGGAACCAATAAAACTTAATCCTTTTAATCCACAATTAGATTAACTTATTTATTTGCATGCATAGAACTTGAAAGTAAAGAATCATACACAACACAACACAATATTTGGTTACCTAGAAACCTTCCAAAAGAAAATAAAACTAGGGTGGGGATGATACCCACAAGATTTTTTCTGTAGTATAAATTTATCCTGTTAGAGCTTACAATGACCACTTCTGATGGTCTACCTTGTTAGGAGCATAGAAAGGACTGTTAGATCCACCTTGTTAAGGGATTTTGTACAATAAAATATATAATGCAACTATGTTAAGAGATTTAGAGAAAGGACTATTAGGTCCACCTTGTTAAAGGATTTTGTTGATCCACCTATGAGAATGAACCAGTTGATGATATGCTCTATGCAACTGTGATTGCTGAATAAGATCCTTTTGAATATAACTGATCACCTAAATGTGATAGATGAGACTCTACTATCCTGAATACTTTTGCTCTTAATCAAACTGCCATTCACATGCCTTTACACTTATGCATACATTCTTACTTACTCTTTTCTTGCATACATTCACATTGGATAAAATAAACTATCTTACATATATATCTTTATCCAACAAATAAATTTGTAAGTCGGCTTGCAATAAACAAAATTGTATTTAACAATATATGCAAGGTCGGCTTCAAACTGTCACTTGGGTACAGAAGTCTACTCGGGTGATAAACTATCACTCAGGCGATATTGTAAATTACTCAGGTCATATTGATCACTCATGCGATGTTGATCACTCAGGCAATGCTAATCACTCGAGACTATTCATAATGCTTTCTGGCTTAGTTGAGACTAGTTGACTAAGTGTTTTGACACTAATTGACAATATGTCTTGCCATAAGGTCTACAAAGACTCCACCTATTAGGTATTGGAATGATGTCACACAGTACTTGGATACTAAAGTTTATTTTACCTACTGGACCTCTGACAGTTGATCAATTGAAATAAAAACATGAACACAATTCTATGATGATAGAACTTGCTTCCTCACTCTCTAATGCTAAATTTGAAGATCTCAAATCATGCACCATTGCAAAGAAAATGTGGAACAAACTCAAGCTAGTATGTGAAGGAGATAAAAATTTGTTGAGGTCTAAATTTGAAGGCCTAAGAGGAATGTTTGATGACCTAAGAATGAAAGAAGGAGAAAACATCACTCAGTACAGTAGAAGAATCAAAGAAGTTGTCAATGTTATTTAAGGAGTAGGAGATGTACTTGAAGAATAAACAGTGGTAAGTAAAATTCTAAGAACCTTACTGCATGTTTATGCTATTAGAGTATCTGCAATTCAAGAAATGAGAGCAGTAGAAAATAAAAATGTTACACTTGATAGTTTGATTGGTAGACTTATTTCATTTGAGATGAATAACTTTGAAAATAGTATCTTACCAACTATTGAATTTGCATTCAAATATTCTCTTAAAATAAGTAAATCAAGTCATAAACACACTATGAGAAATGATAGTAAAAGTGATAGTGATGAACAAGAACTTGATGAAATTAAAGCACTAATCGCTAGAAGATTGCAAAGAGGCAAAGGTAGATACAAAGTTAAATTACCATTGGTATGTTCTAATTGCAAATAAATTGGATACTTTTCTGCTAGATTCCCTAACAAGAGAAAAGATTAGAGAAATAATGACAGATCTTATGAAAAGAATTTTGATACAAGTGATGATCGAGATTACCGAAGCAATCGACAATCTGAAAGAAGAGATAACCAAGACTACAAGGACAAAGGAAAGAAGGCTTGTTACCTGGCTAAGAACAAAGCTGAAAATACTGACACCAAATCTGATGAATATATTAAGGTGGTATTTGTTGCTATGAAGGATGATTTAGATGATGAAGAAAGGTATGTTGAAACTACACTCATATCTAAGGTTAGTAAAAATGATGTCTAGATTATTAATAGTAGTTGTACATACCACATGACTGGAGATAAGGAAAAGTTTGAAACTTTTGAATATTATAATGGTGGATCAATTAGGATGGGTAATGACTCACCTTGTCCAATTGAAGGTAAAGGAACCATCATGTTGAATAATCTGATCAGATGGGAAAATGCATATTGGGTGAAAGGAATTAACTATAATCTATTGAGTGTTTCATAGCTAAATAACACAGGACACCAAGTTTCATTTGAAAACAAAAAGGCAATGATCTATAATGAAACAGGAAGGTTGATCGGTACTAGTGAACAAACAAACGGTAACCTATTCTATCTTGATGACATTAAGACCACTTGTTTATTGGCTATAAATGAATATGTTTGGTCGTGGAATAAAAGGTTATGTCATGTGAACTTTGACAACATGGTTAGGATAAGAAAGAAAAGAAAATTAAGATGCTTACCGAGCATGTCAAAACCTAACCATGTCATGTGTAAGAATTGTCAAAAAGGTAAAATGACAAAGTCTAGTTTCAAGAGAAAAACCTACACATCTAATGCAATTCTAGAGCTATTCCATACCGACTTATGTGGACCAATGAGAAAAAAGAGCTACTATGGTGATAGATACTTCATTCTCTTTGTTGATGATTATTCTAGAATGATGACTATCATGTTCTTAAAAGAGAAATCAGAAGCATTTAAGATGTTTAAATGGTATAAAGCTATAGTTGAAAAAAAAAGTGGAAAGGAACTAAAATTTTTAAGATTAGATAGAGGAGGAGGATTTATTTATGATAAATTCACTAACTTTTGTAATGAGCATGGAATTACAAGACAGGTTTTTGCACCGAGAACACCACAGCAAAGTGGGATTGCTAAAAGGAGAAATAGATCAATTGATGATTGTGCCAAAATATTGATGATTGAAAAAGGAATCAGACAAACATTTTGGAGAGAAGTTGTAAGTACTGTTGTCTATACATTAAACTGAGTTTAATTGAGAAAGACACCAATAAGACACCTTATGAGCTATGGTATGGATACACACCCAATGTAAGTTACTTTAGAATTTTTGGAAGTCAATGTTATATATTGAAAGATGATAGAAATGGGAAACTTGACTCCAAAAGTGATGAAGGAATATTTCTAATTTATTCTACCAAAAGCAAAGCTTATAAATGTCTTAACAAATCCTCTAACAAAATCATTGAAAGTGAAAATGTTAAAGTGGATGAATTTGCTGAGAAAAATGATGAGAAAAGCATAAAGGAAATGGAAGATTACAATAGATTTTTCTACAGTGAAGAACCTGACACTTTGCCTGAGCAACAGTGTATTGCTACCAAGAGACAGAAAAATGCAACTGAGCATCAGGCTGCACACACAAAAAATCAGGAAATTCCTCACAATGATGAACTGAGTGATGAAGATCAAAATGAAGGTCAAGATGATGATTAGAATGATGAACAAAGATTTGAATCGGTACTTGCCAAGTATGTCAGAAGAAACCATCCATAGGAATAGATCATTGGAGACAAAAGAGCTGGAATGAGAACAAGAAGTAAGTCACTGAACACTAGATGTTTGATTTGTGATTTTGAGCCTAAATCTGTTAATACTACACTTGAGAATCAAGAATGGGTTAGTTCTATGAATGAAGAGATTGAGCAAATTGAAAAGAATAGAACATGGAAATTAGTATCTAGACCAAGTGAAAAAAATGTCATTGCTACCAAATGAATATTCAGGATCAAACTGAATGAGAATGGAGAAGTCACAAGGAACAAAGCAAGACTGGTATGCAAAGGGTATGCACAAGAAGAAGGTATTAACTATGGATAAACCTTTGCACCCATTTCTATAATAGAAGGAGTAATAATTCTACTTTCTTATGCTTCTTTCAAAGGATTCAAAGTATACCAAATGGATGTAAAATCTGCATTTCTGAATGGAATACTAGAAGAGGAGGTATACATTGAACAAACTAAAGGGTTTGTTGATCCTAACAAGAGAAACATGATTTGTTGACTATAAAAATCCTTGTATAGATTGAAACAAGCACCGAGAGCATGGTATGAAAGACTTCACTCTTATCTCATAAGTATTGGATTTGTAAGAACAAGTGATAATAGTAATATGTATTTGAAAGGAGATACTGGTGATAAAATTCTGATTGTTGAGATATTTGTTGATGATATCATTAATGATATGTTATGCAAATAATTTACTGATGAAATGAGCATAGAGTTTGATATGTCAATGTTTGGAGAGATCATATTTTTTCTTGGTCTATAGATTCTACAACAGGATGCAAGCATCTACATCACACAATCCAAATACATCAAAGAAGTTCTGGAGATATTAAAAATGGAGGACTCCAAACCAATTGGAACACCTATGGAAACCAGATGCAAATTGACAAAGGAAGATAAGTCAACCAAGGTAAATCAGACCTTATACAGATATATGATTGGAAAACTAATGTATGTTGTACATACTAGACAAAATATAGCACATGCAATTGGTATAGTTGCAAGATTCTCTGCTAATCCAAAGGAATCACACATGAGTGTTGTCAAAAGAATTCTGAGATATCTAAAGAATACCAAACACTATGGTTTGTGGTATAATAGAGAAGGTAAAGCTTCAAGTCTATATAGATGTTGATTGGGTTGGAAACATAAATGATAGAAAGAGCACAACAGGAGGAGAATTTTTTATGGGTGATAGACTTGTCACATGGATAAGTAAAAATTAAGGATGCGACTCTAAATCTACTGCAAAAGTAGGATATGTGACTGTTGCTACAAATTGATCTAACAATGCATGAATCAAGCAGTTGTTGAAAGGTATGAATATGGAAATTCTTGATCCAGTGAATATCTATTGTGATAATAAAAGTGTTATCAGCATTTCAAATAACCTTGTGATGCATGCTAAGACAAAGCACATAGCTATAAAGTATCATTACTTAAGGGAACAAGTACAAGAGAAATAAGTGATACTAGAATATGTTCAATCCAAAGAACAATTAGAAGACATATTCACAAAGCCATTGCCAAAAGATACATTTGAGTACCTGAGGAAGAGACTAGGGGTCTGACCCTTGTCTATAGGTCACTAAGATGACTAGAAGGCTACATAAACCTATATATTATCATAAGATCAATAATGTTGATGCACGTAGAGATACGGACTACAAATTACATATCAGTATACATAAAGGTACTTATCTGAACCAAACACCAGAGATATTGTTGGCTACTACAGAGCTGTATTGCTGATGGACAGAATGGAAAGAAAAATATTCATGATCTTATTTTGTTTGGCATTTCTATAAAAGGGAGAGAGATATCCATATGAAATATCCATCAAGGAGAAGTACATCCTAAGGGAGAGAGATATCCAATAATGAAATATCTATCAGGAAGAAGAAAATCAATCAAAGGGAGAGAAAAGATCAGAAAATTAAGTTTCTACAAAGGGAGAGAAAGATTCAAAGAAAAAACCATCCATCTAAGGGAAAGAATTGGGGAAAAATTAACGTTGCATATATATCCAAAAAAGGGAGAAGAAATTCTACAACAAAGGGAGAGACAGAATCATAAGTTGCTACATTTATCCATTGAAGGGAATGAAGTAAAGCACTCTACAAAAATCAAATCTAAGCTAGAAGAGCTTACTGAGAGTCAGATATTTGTATTGGTTATAGAACAATAATTTTGGTATATTATGGCATATTTCATATTTTTTTGATAAGTATGTTTCCATCAATGCCAAAGGGAGATATTGATGAACTATAACTGATTGAATTTTTGAAGATGATAAGTTGATGATCACCGAGCTATAGAAAGTAAATCCAAGACATTAAATTAGTTAATGTATTGTATTGTCATTGATGTCAACTATATATAATATGATTAGTCACATACATAATGTCATAGACTTCAAGAAACCAAAGAGATAAATTTTATGTTATTGGTAAACATAAAAAGGCCAGTGTACACTAAGTGACAGTAAACACCGATGGACAGTGCACACCGACGGATAGAGAACCCCGATCAGTCATAGTGTATACCGAGCACCGCAACACCGAGCATAATTGAAGTGAACCCGATAAAAACTTAATTTGATGCCTGAGGCCAACTAAAGTCAATGATTGAGAAAAATAAGAGTTGTTCACCAATCATAATTGGAGTTAGGAAATGAAAAAACACTTAGCTAGCGGGAGCTATAATTAAAGTTAATTGATTGAATACTTTGTTTTTATTGACCAGTTGAATTGAAGATTTAAAGCTAGTTTTATTCATAGTTGTCAAGGATAAACCTATGGGATAAAACTAAAGAAAAGATTTAAAGATTAAATCAATGCATAGCGAGATTTGCAGATCAAGAAAGTTATCTACGTCAAGAACAAGAAAGACAAGGAATGTAAACGGTGAAATCATGTCTATATAAAGAGACAAGTAATTCATTATGAAAAGAGAGGAATTTTGAATATAATTCTAGTGAAGATAGAAGTCTTCATGCAGATCTGATCATACAGGCTAAAGAACAGAGCCAAGAATTTTTCAGACACCGAGCAATAGATAAGCAACAACATTCACCAAGCAGAAAGAAGAAAGAGGGGAGAAAAGGAATAGAAGAGCATATTGATCAGAGAGGTATTATGGACTTATAATAGATCTAAAAATCTACAAGTCAAATTTGTATTATTGAACAGATCATTTACTGTTTCAGTTTAGCCATTGATTTGGAAAATCTCTTAACCGAGTGGGATTTAACAGTCCTTAATGTATTGAGATACTCAAGAGTATCGAAAGGTTTTTTCTTGTTGATAGAATAGTGAATTCCTAAGGTGAAAATATTAACCAATGGTTTTAAATCCTCTAACAGGGTCGTACTTAACAGTGTGTTTGTAACCTTTAACAGGGTTGGCTCTTCACCGAGCTCACTTTAGAAGAGTGAAAATTTTGGGTTACCGGTCCCAACTGGTTTTTCCCTTAATAGGGTTTCCACATTAAAATCCATGTGTCAAATGTGTATATGGTTCATTTCTTTGATGTTTTTCTTTACACATTACTAAAATAGGATTGTTCGGTAAACACTAAGTTTATTTACTGCTATTCGGTAAAAGGAAAAGATAAATTGTTATTCGGTAAAGCTTTGAAAAAGATAAACAGTATAATCACCGAGCAGTATATATTTGATAAGATTACTTAAAGGCATACATCTTGTAGGACTGAAGATAACTATTGTTTTTATATATGTGATATGAGTTTTGGTTGGATTATTGGATTAATTTTTGAGGCCACTGATTCACCCCCCCCCCCCCTCTTAGTTATTCTAACACTTTATCCCTTACCTTTAATTAACTAAATTTTTATTTATTTAATCTTAGCTCATTCCTCCTAAAGTTTAATTAATCCTAATTAATTAAACCTAACCTATAATCTAATACCCTCATTGCATCCTAAATCATTACCACTAATTAATCCTTGATTAATTAGCCTAATGCCTTAATTCACACACTCATTAACATTTTCCTACAATTTAAAATTGTCTCACACATATGAGCACATTCCTTGAATTTTAATTTGTCACCACCTATAGCCACCTTGAGCCAACCTACACATGTTTTCCCACCTTGAGCCACCCTACATTGCATGTGTACCCACCTTGAGACACTGTACTCATACATGTGTAGCCATCTTGAGCCACTCTAATCACCTACTTTTCACTTTCCCACCCTTTCCCAAGGTTCGCTCACACATATGTGAGAAACACCCCACCTCTTGCATTGTCAAATCCCTTTCCACTTGGCATCCACCTCACCTTATTCATGAAATCTTATCCATCCATTCTCATTAGATCTCAACTATCCATTTCTCTCAAAATCCTAAAAATTGGAGCCTTCTCCCCATTACTCATCACAAATCCATATGATATTGTTATGTTGTTGGGTTAATGAGAAACACCATTTCTTCATCAATAATATCATCAACACTTTGAGTTTTTCATGCTTTTGTTGAGTAGGTTAATTTTGTTGCTTATTCTCTTTCATCACATTTGCATGAATATTAATATATCATTTTGAAGTTTGCATGTTCATATTTGAATAAGAGTAGTTTATATGCTTATTCTTTTTTTAAAACATTTTCATGCAATACAGAGATCACATAAGATATCCACTAATTGGATCAATATGCACATTTGATAGATCATGCATATCAAGTACAATTGTAATAAATTTACCTCATCCTCTAAATATAGGGGAACTACAAATTGTAGACACCCTAAATTGGTCAAGACAAGTCCAACTCAAATCAAGAAAGGAAAATCAATCATTTGAACATCAAAGCATGAATTAATTGGAAATCAAAGCTGTTAGATTAATTAAATCAAAAAGATCAAATAATTGTGCAATTGATTTAAATCAATTAATTGTATAGTTTAAATAAAATTTAATCCAACCCATTCAAGGGAACCCATGTCTAAATCAATTAATTAAATAAAAAATAGTAAAATCATTTATTCTCACCCACCACAAAAGGACAAAAATCAAATGAACCAATGAGGTGAGAGAATTTGAATCACATGGATCAAGGACAAATGAATTCTCCACCACTCATCTTGAGGTGTATCTTGACCATCCATCCTTGTCTCTTTGTCCCAATATTTGAAACCATCAACTTGACTCAACCTTAATCAGGGTTAGTTCACTCTACCCCCTACCCTTGGAAAATCCCATAAATAGGATACATTTCTAAGAGAAAATCATCAATTCACATTCATTCTCATTTTCATTGGCATTATAGTTAAATTGTGCATCCATTCTTAGCATAGTTTGAATTCTTTAGCTTTTTTCTTGCATCTTTAGTTTAAATTGCTTCTAATCCATCATGTTTTATCTTAATTTGCTTATCATGTAGCTTAAATCTTCAAATTCCCATTCTAGGATTGTCACTTTAGTAATGCTGATGTAGGAGCATCCTGGGTGTAAGGGCAATCTTGCATCACCCAAAAATATTTATGTTTTCTTTTCAATAAGGGCTACCTTGTGCAGAGCTGCTATTTATGGAAACTTGCTATTTTTAGTAAGTTGGCCATACGATCTCGGAATGTTCTGATTTTGCATGTGGAGGTTCATTTCAGTCATATAAGCCTGCAAGTAAAGTTTCATGGCTAGATCAGGTCTAGTTTTGAAGATATTGAAAATTTTCGGTATTGAAAACATGGTACAGAAACTTCGAGCTCAGTTTTGAAGGCTTTAGAGGCCCCAGATGAGGTCAAAACTTGGGCTCGATGATGCTTGCATTTTGAGTTGTTGTAGAGTGCTTCGTGGCATTTCTGAAATGGGGTTATAATAGTCAATCGAGTCAACTGGTGATGACTTATGGTCTCCGGAAGTTGGGCCACCTGAAATAGCAGAAAATAATTTTCCTT
>MU227387.1:297934-312660 GCA_018584345.1 Thuja plicata | reverse complement strand
ATAGTCCCAAACATATGAGTTACCTTCTCTTGCTGGTTTGTAGCTTTTATCATTCTCCTTTGGAGTCCATGCCTTGTTATTCTTTTTCCAG
This sequence comes from Thuja plicata, assembly GCA_018584345.1. Taxonomy (NCBI): domain Eukaryota; kingdom Viridiplantae; phylum Streptophyta; class Pinopsida; order Cupressales; family Cupressaceae; genus Thuja; species Thuja plicata. The sequence continues at coordinate 312,569 of MU227387.1, read as the reverse complement.
CATTCCTTATGTGTATGCCCATTCATCTTGCATGTACGATAGTACTTGTCCATATAAGCTTTTCTCTTTGGATCTACACTCATGTGCCTTGTGTCCTTTCTTTTGACATTTATAACAATTACCAATAAAATTATATTGTGCTTGACAAATACCTTTCATTTTGCTTCTGCAGATGTTTGAGGTGTGGTCTGGTTTTCCACAGTGATTGCATGATAGCTTCTTGGATCTTGGGGTTGTGAAAGCATCCCTCTTATAAGATTGATTAGAGGATTCTCCATTCTTGTTGTATCCTAATCCTATGTAGTTGTTGACTCTTCCTTGTCCATCAATAAAATCATCCATCCTTCGGTTGTTGTCCTCAGCCTTTTTGATCAATTCATTGTGTTGATTCAGGACTTTGATTTCATGCTTCAATTTCTCATTCTCTTCTCTTAGCTCACCTGTGATCTATATTCTTTCAATGAGTTTTGTATTTAATCTATTTGCTTCTTAACTCATAAGAATAATCTGGTTGGTAACCTTGTGGTGATGCTCAGTGAGTCTTAGAATTTCTAATTCTTTCTCTTGTAGTTTCTCTGTAATTTTCCTCCTATCATCAATGGCTAGTGTTCTTTCATTTTCAGATTTTCTTGCATCGTTCATAACATCAGTCATTTTTACCATTTGAGTCTCTTGACCAATTTATAGCATCTTGATCTGATCTGTCAGACGTAGATTGATCTCTTGCATACTTGTAATTTCTTCAACTGATGTGTTTAAAGTTTTTCTCAATGATGATTCTGTTGTTTCAAAGTACTCTTGTATTTCTATTTCTTTATAGTCTTTCTCATTCATCCTAGTTTCCATAATCTATCTTTCATCAAGAATTTTTCTCAGCTTTATCTTCGCCTCCTTGTACTACTCATAGTTTATTTGCATTTGTAACTGCTCATTCTCAATAGTCATGTCTAGTCTGAACTTGTCCATTGCTTTGATATTTTCTCTCAATTCTTTAAGCTTTTCAAGAGAGAGACTTAGCTCTGATACCAATTTTTGGAACTATATTGAGATGATGTACTGAGAGGGGAGGGGTGAATCAATACATCTAAAACTTTTCTTGGTTAGCCCATTAAACCTTAGTCATCAGTTTGTAATTTATCTTATCTAACTGTTCATCTTTCTTTATGCATATGTAATCATATCATACATTCTTTTGATATGTAACAATAATAGAAACATTCATGAAAATATATAACACATGACACAAGATATGATATCGCAGAAAACTCCTGTTAAGGAAGTAAAAACTGCGGTGGGCATTGTTACCCACAAAACTTCACTATCTGTAGATAAGAAGGGGCCATTTAAGGCTTACAATTAGTCACTTCTGATGACATACCCTATTAGGAGAATTACAATGGAGACCTATTAAGATCTACTTCGTTTGAAGCTTTAGCAACACTGTTAAGTGTGCACTCTGTTAAGAGATTTGGTAAGAACGGTTAAGTCCACCTTCTACAAAAGGATTTTTGATGTGATGCACTTGTTAGAATGCAACTACATAAGTCTTTGATCTGATGATAAATGCAATCTTCAATGGCTGATAACAGATCCTATAAAGCTTCATACATATTTGTAATCATCCTTCCATGATTGAATAATACCTTTATCTGCTCGTCGGTAGCCTCTGTGTGTTCTTGAAAACTGATGTATTCTATTTCCGATCTTTGCATGAATTTTGCCTTCTGCTCCTTAGATGCTCTTGGTGGCTATCAACAATGTGAATTCATGTTCTCAAAATTGAGTATGAACATCTATTTATACTAATTTAGGTTCAATTCTTGATTCATGCATTGCAAGTTAACTCTAGATCCAAGGTTTACAACTTGACCTTGATCTTTAGTTAGATATGCTTTAGATCCGTTAGGATGCTTTAAAGAATTTACATAAAGCTTGCATGACCATCAAATTATGATTTAAAACAAATAAAAACTCTATAAATAGAATTACATTGCTTTATCCGTCGTGTAAAACTCAGATCCATAATTTGCGGGTTCTTTGTCTGTCTGTCAGTTCTGATGGTCGGTTTTCTTGGTCGTCGGTGTTCCTTTCTTAAACTTGTCGTTGGGTATGCCTTTTCTGTTTTTGTCAGGTTAGTTTTGAAAACTGTGTCACCGGTAATGCTTGTGGTCGCCAGTGATGCTTATGGTCGTCGGTGATGCTTGTCACTTTTATACTTAGCATTTTTCTCAAAATCTTTGTTCTGTCGGGTATGCTTGCATTTCACCGGTAATGCTTGCTATCTGTGGGTGATGCTTTCTGTCTACATTTTTCAGTGAGTATACTAATTGCAAAATAATGTCATCAAACATTATCATATGTAAGTGGAGCATTATAGTAGGAAGGTGAAATATTATGATAGGTGGGTAAAGGAGATGGTTGGGAAACAAATGGAAGACTAACAAAAGGAGGTATGCAAAAGTATTGATTAATCGAATCTCCCCCATGACTAACATGTGTAGGATGAAAAATTTATGTATGATTATTCATGATAGAATATTTATATGTAGAGACATTATTAAATGATGTAGGCATAGGAATGGAATGCTCAACTTGATTTGTAGGATTAGAGTAATTAATAACTTGGGCACAAATTCTCATGGGCATAACATTGGTGTCACAATATGAGGAATTACTTAAGAATAATTCTACACCATGTTCATCACTTTGAATCATTCTCCTCAATCCTTCAATAAATGGAATTCCCTCACTATTCAAGTATTCTTGACCCACCCATGGTTGAAGCTTATCCAACTCATGGTCAAGCTTCCCAATTTGGTCAATATATAATCAAGGTAAGGAGTCATCCTCATCATGTGAAGTGTGAGAAGAATGGTTCTTCAAAATGTTAGGTTTTTTTTTGTAGGAATAGAGGGTTCACCCAAATTCCCATGGAATATGACAGTCAACTCAAGTTCTATACCTTTGGTATTTAAAATTTGAGAAGCCATAAGCATATAACTTCTTCTCACGTGTCCCAAAGTAGATAACTTATTCTCACATGGATTTTAGATGTAGGGAAAAGGGTCATGAAACTCATGCACAAAGCTATATTTAATTGATAATACAAGGAAACAAAATGATCAAACAATGCAATTTCCAATAGAATGATCAATAACCATTGCATACATGAAATGTTTCAGAAATGATTGCAAATATAAATTAATTAAGTGCATAAGAATCATAAATGAAAATGAAAATAAAAATCAATGCAAGTGTAAGGAGAATTGGGTTTACCAAAATATAGTATTGGGAAATAAAGATCACAAGCTTATGCATGCAAACTAGGAATTGAACCTATTTCCTTTTATTACACTATGAAGGAGAATGAATACACTTGGCTCAAGGACCGGGAACAATGTGAATTCAACACTCCTTGATTGAGTTTAAAATGAGAAGTAAATTGAATGCAATATGTAGGACTAAAGTTTTAAAATGATAAGAATTAACATACATAGAAAGTCTCATATCAAATATGTAGACATAAAGCACAAATATTTGAATGATAGAAACAGAGTGACATGTGTCACAAATTTGAGCTTGAAAGTGGAGGATGATGATATATTTAAGTGCCCTTGTCTAGGAGTGTTAGATGCACACAGAAGATGTGTTTTCTAGATTGTGATGTTGTTCTAAATCTTTCCTGAAAGTTTTATCAAAATATTGTTAGACACTAATGGAAAAGATTGTCACTCTCCCTTCTTTTTTGCATCTACAAAATTTATTTTTGTATGTCTCTATCTACTCTTCTTGAATCCTTATTCTTGTATTTGGATCTTGTCACATGCTCATGCAAAAGAGAGAAAATTTTGTTGGGTTGATAGGGGTTTGCCTAGGTCAAACCTAGGCTTTGGAATTAACCCTATAATTGAATTGAAAATGTAATTGAAAGCATGCCTTGAAAGGGAAGAGGCTAGATCTAATATTAAAATGATAAAATTGATGTTATACCATCATGAATCTCCTTTTTGTATAAGTATACATGAAAATTTTGATATTTTCATGTATGAATACATAATTATCTTTATAATAACTTGACCATGTATGCTATCTTGAATGCTTAAAATCTGAACTTTACTTCTCCTTCACTACTTTGATAATGCTTGATTTATTGTTCAATCAAATTTGAATTTTATATGAGATGGGATATCACTCACCTAATTGATGTCTCAAATGAGTGGTTAAGGATTTTTTTTAAACCTCACCTCATGAATCATATTTGAATTTTTGAAGCACGTGGATGTGGGAAAGGAATTCCTACCTACACTTTATGATCATTGGAGGGTCCAAAATGAGGCCACTTTAAGTAGGACAAGGGTGCCTTGGGCACAATTTTCCATGTCAAGGGCACATGATGTGTCATTTTCTAGTCCATTAGGGCTAAACAAAGGACCATTGACCTAGGTGATATGTAAAATTGTAAATTTGAAGCTAGTGTGAGTAGAATCAAACATGCTCAAAGCATAAAAGGATAATAAGATAAAGTGAGGCCTAATTGAGTATGAAATATATGGGGATAAATTTTACAATTCTACACAAAAAATTATGATGATCACATATTTGAAATCATTATGTGCATACAATAAAAAAAAATTTCAATTTAATAAACTGACATGTACATATGACCGACTAGCTATCTTTTCATTAATTCATGCAATATAGATATTATATTTTATAAATACGACTAGTTATACATCTACGTGATCTGTGGAATGAGATCCCTCAAGTCATTCATTACTAGATGAATAGAACACTTTTACCTTAAACATTTTCTTGCCTCGCACCTTAATGTTGTGTCATGAATTTTATGCCCTTTTATTATCACAATCTTTTTGGGTCCTTGTTCTAGTGTGCCTTCTTTGCGTTCATTTCATTTTTGTTAGAGTAATAATATATTTCACTTATTAATTAAATAATTTTGATTTAATTATTAAAGTCACTTATTATCTCTAGTTTACTTAAGCTAAACTTTAGGCATGTAATAATTAATTCTTGTTACGCCGAGAGGCATAAACCTACAGTGGCATCCTACCCTCTATAGGAGGTCATCCAAAAAAATAGTGTAAGAAAAAAGAATTGATTGGCATTCCACTGCCAACTCACAGTTCTAAAAATAAATGTTGCATGTAAAAAAGATGGAAAAAATAGGCTTAATTCATAATACAAAAATAAATGTCACATTGCATTTATAAAAGCCGAAAGAATAGGACTGACACTTTAACATTAGAATCAGGGTACAATGTGGCTTTTCATTTTCTTGATTTGTGTGACTGGTCTTCTCCTCACACGTACGATCGACAACCTAGCTTTTTGTCTTTTTCAATATTTAATAGTCAAATGACCACCTCAGCGACTCTACCACGCATTAGATTAATATTGAATAGTTGTATCATAATTATAATCACACATATTTTAAAATTATAGAAGAGCATAACGAATTAAATATATAATACAAACCAACAACATTTTAGGGGTAACGCTTGAATTCTTTTCCTATTATTTGAAATTTTCGAATTGATTTTGTCATATCCAAAAGAAAATTGATGGAACACAAAGAAAATTGGGCGTTTATAAATACTGGTAATTCTTTTTTTCATCACAACAAAACACTGAGTATTAATAAACACTGTAATTTTGTGGACCTTCTCAATCCACTATAATTTCCTCCCTTATTCCTCAAATTTCAGAGAGATAGGGTTTAGGTCATTGGATTTATATATTTTCCTTTGTAATCTTATCAACAAATCTATGTTTCAATGCTGGAAAGGATGAGCTTTCTTTGATACGCAACTGTAATTTTGGAAGGGTTTTAGTTGAATTTTAATAGATATAGATTGTTTGGGAGAGATTAGTGTTAAAATTGTTAAGTTTTTAGGATAGCTACAAATGTAATATCACTCTATGTTGTATATGTTTTTCCAAATGCAACAATATCTCTTTCATTTATATTGGGAATGAGGCTAGGAGAGACATGCCCCTTCATGGGACATGTCTATTAATTATTATTTATAAGAAAGGACATGCATCTTCCCATTAATTATAATTTAATCAATCTTATAATGTTTCATCAATCAATTTTATTTTTTATCAGTAAAAGGCCGAGGTAGTATATTTTATTAATTATAAAAATAGATACATAAATCTCCATTCAATGCAGGCACTAGTAGGAAAGAATGGAGAAGAAAACCTCCAGTCTAGCCCGGGACCAAAGTCCAGATTATAAAAGTATACAGAAGCAGATATGAGGGCATTCCCTCATTTACAAGAAATGATGAAGGCATACCTTCATTTACAGAATTTTAGATTATTTACAAAAATTCAGAATCTTATTCTTGAAAATTTCATGCTTGCCCCATCCCGTAGGCGTGATCCTGAAAGATAGCATCCAAAAAGGTACAGGTAATATGTACTCTAGTTCATTTTTGTTGTTCCTGCACATATCAGAAAAAGAAAAAGAAAAAACAACTGCAGAAACCCTATCTAATCCTACTGAGTTGGTTAGCATTTATAGTACAGGAAAGGGTAAAAAGGTGACTAAACAAACTAGATCTAAATTTTAGGCACTGATAATAAAGAGACCTATGTCAATTAGGATATGTCAATACTTATTTATGTATAGACGGCTATGTGAGTATATGTATAAGTGTGTGAAACACTATCTTTGTGTATACGTATTTGTATGTGTGAGTTTATGGATATAAATATATATCTAAAATAATAATATGGGAAAAATATAATAGTATTAATATGGATATCAATATATATATATAAGTAGATATATATATATATATATATATGATTGTGTGCCCAAATTGTAAGAATATGTGATGGTGTGTGTGTGTGCGTGATATCTAATCTGTCTTAGAAGTTTAAAATATTAGCAAGCTAGATAAAGAGGATTGATCAGTTAGTGATCATGATAGGGACATCCTGAGAGTAAAAACAGTGTTTATCTCTTATTGCCACATCATAACATTTAATTAAGAATACTCAAATGTATAAGGCAATTAAACATAGGTGATAAAAATGAATGCTTAAATGCAGGTATGTGTGATATTTATATATTTTTTTGTCCATTTATGCATATATGTGTAGATGTATACACCTGTGTATTATGCCCATATATATTAATCAAGATTTAGTCTATGATTCTAATCTTATAGGTACTTTAATTAAGAAAGAATACATCTTGAAAGTGTACCTAGAGGGCGACTTTATTTAGATACAGAATCAGGGAACAAAAACTAGAAATTAAAATGAAATAGCAGTACTGAGATCCAATCAAAAAACATAAAAAGCTTATTCCCCTTTTGACATTTCAAATATCTAAGATAATATCTTCATTGCTAACATTACGATGTCTCAGAGCGCTAAGCGGCTCAATACAGTAGCTTAGTTCGTCATCATTTTCCAAAGCACTACCTTGATCCTCAATAATATAGTTGTCAATCCAATTTGGAGCTTCTGAGGCACAGACATGAAAAAAGAAAAGCAAGAAGTTTAGGTTCCTCCTTACAATGGGTGCCCAACTAACTAGATATTCTATGTCTTCAGTTACCAAAATGGGATAGGTGGGAACCGCTCTTCCCCCAATAATAGGGGTATCATAGAAGTATGGTTTGGGGATAGTAAGATCACTTTTGATGTTGGATAGAGCCTTATCCAGATCCCCTAAATACATGTTTTTGAACAGCCTTTGGTATAGAGTACCTATCTGGAGTTTATCAGTATCCACTTGAAAGGTAGCAGCTAAGAAAAGGGCAGGGATCTCATAATTCACTCTATATTTTTCCAAGTTAAAGATAATGTCTCTGCCCAGGACTCTATAGACCACTTGGATAACCAAAAAGTGTGAGGACAAAAGGATATTTTCTAATCTTTTCCCTGTGATAGGTCTGTCGAAAGCAATTTGCACCTAGGGGCCTCTCAACTTAATGGGAGTCATCATTTTTGAAATATTCAATTGAGAGGTAACACCAGAGCTGGGGCCATAGGTACAAAGGGAGGGGATTAAATAGGAGAGGTAGCATAGGAGGGATGGCATCAAAATGTGAAGCAACGTTGATTGGGATTTAAACGGGAAACAACTGCTAATGCAAGATAAAAATAAATAAGGGAGATGAGGAGTTACTATCATATGAGGAGAGACCTAGGGTAATCTTGAAAGGGCTAAGAGAAAAATACAAGAAGAGTAATGTCAATCGACTATGGAAAGCAAACACAAATACTGGAATATAATTTACAATCTTGTCTTAAGCAAATCAAAAACAGAGTTGGGTAACTGAGAAAGTTGAGATTGAGCCGTATAATGAGATATAAGTAAAAGAAAATATACATATTGTATATGTTTGTGTGTGTGTGTGTGTGTATATAAATGATTCTATGTATATATAAATGTATATATATATAACTCAATATATATATATATGCTTACATATATATAAATGAATATATATATATATATACATATATATAAGTATATTGTTATATATATGTGAATATGTGTATATACATATATATTTATATATATAAAAGTATATATTCTAGACATCTAAAATCATCCTTATATTAATTTAATTAATATTCCCATAGCATTATAACTAATTTTAATTAATTAATTATATTTTTTATATTCTTCTATCTATTTAATTAAATTTATTTAATTAAATGTGATTCACTTTCCTTAGTATTTAAATTTAATTTAAATACTATCCCCTTTAATGTATTAAATTTTATTTATATACATTCCCCTCATTAACCCCTTTTAAATAAATTTTTAATTTATTTATTCCTCCACATGACTTAATTATACTAAACTATAATTAATCTAAATTTAATTTAGATTAAGCTAATTTGAACCTAGATTCTACCTTATCTCACATCACTCTCACCAAATAAACCTATTCACTAATTAACTAAGGTTAATTAGGCTAATTTCTTGATTCCTACACAAATTAGTCCTAGTTATTTGCTCACATGTGTGAGCAAATTTCCAAAAATTGTCTTTTCCAAATAATCTTAATTTGGTGCCAACAAGATTTCTTACACCCATGATGACACCTTCTTACACTTTCTAAAAGTGTTTCATTGGACCAAAACTCTTACACCTCTTACAAGATCCTTCACATGTGTACTTTAAGTACACCTTGACCCATCACATCAAAAGTTGCTCACACATGTGTGAGAAAAGTGGGCCTCTTGCATGGCTTATGTGTCCCTCATGTGGCACCTATGTGAATGCCACATGAGCTCCACCTCATCCAATCCCTCTCTCTCCTCCAAAAAATGTATAAATAGAGGCCATTGTCAAGAGCAAATCATCTCTCATTTATGCATTGTTATTATGCTAATTTAGTGCTAGAATATCATAGTGCATTTTTCATGTTTATGTTATTAGATAATCTAGAAATCACATCTTAGGTAATCATGGTGAATGAATCTAGTTCTAGTTTCATTTCATATTGAATATCATTTTAGTATAGTTTACATCTTCATTCTCATCATTTGATGAAGGCTTGAGACAAGTTCCTCATACTTGTTCTTGAGCTCTTCATTTTATCCATTAGCATGCATTCTATTTTTCATCCATGAATCTAGTGAGATATTAATATTGTGTTGGAAGAGCACACCCACAAATATCTATAAGAGAAAATCAACAAGGTTTGGGTGCACTTGTTTGGTTCATCGGAGGTTGTGGTGTTAACCCATTTGTTTTTAAGCTTTCATTCAAATATGCTAACATAGTTTATGATTTTTAATGACTAACCTTTATTGTTTGCATGTTTGAGTGATGATTTTTGACAGGTAGGTTTTATCACATATATTTTGGCACACCCAGTGGGACCCACGTCCCTATTTTCTAACAATTTTCATGTGTTCTTCGTAGTTGTAGACACCTAAATTTGACCAGGTGTATCCAAAGCATTCAAAGTTGTAAATCTCAGCCAAATGCCTCAAATCTCATCTCAATGCATTAAAATGGATCAAATCGAATGGACATTTATCAAGCAAAGTGGACAAAAAATCAAATTGAATCAAAGGATTAAATAATCATGAAATCAAATAATTAAATTCAAGCCTAAAAGGGATTAATCAAATTATGCAATCGATTATAATCAATTAATTGTATAGTTTAAATCAAAAAGATCAAATCCAACCCATTCACCCTTACATGGCTAAATTAATTAAATGATTGAGTTATTTAATTCCTAATTTCTTTGAGACAGCCAACCAACTTTCCCTCCATTTGAAAATACCTCAAAGCTTTTGACTCAACCAAAGCTTGATCATGATCAACTCACTCTACCCCTACCCTTGGGAAATTGCTATAAATACAAGCTATTTTCTTTGTGTTTTGGATCCAAGAATTTCAAGAGAAAAGCATCCTTATTATAGGCATTTGGAGAGAATTTGAGAGCTTTTGATCACATTTCAGCATTTGCATAGCATTTTAGAGTATCATCTTTAATAGCATTTGTTGATTTAATAACATATCTTGGAGCATTTTGAGCTATATTAGAACATTGCTTATCATTTATTTCTCATTCTAGGATTGTCCTTGGGAGAGATTAAGACTGAGAGCTCTCTTAACAAAGCTTAGATAGAGAACCATGAGATGTTATAAGTTTTAAACTTCAATTCTTAGATTAAATAGCATTTTCTTTCCATAGAGTTGTTGTTTATAATCCTAATTTCATGAAGGTGTAATCACACACACACAAATGGCGCCCACCATGGGGCTGTAAGCCTCATTTCTAACGTTTTATCTTCATATTTTGTGTGTTTTGCATTATTCTTTGTGTTATTTTGTAGAAAAATAGGGGAAGAGCTGCCTATGCAATATTTAGAGCCGCCTGTGAACAATAAATTGCCGCCTACAGAGTTTCTTTTGTCTTTGTCTTTCATTCTTCTACCGCCTATTAGATAAAGTGTGTCACCTGGTAGATAAAGTGTGTCGCCTACTAGATAAAGTGTGTCGCTTGTTAACTTTCAAGAGCCGCTTGCCAGCAAAACTCGGTCGCATTTTATACTTTATGTGCTGCTTTTTATTTTTATTTAGCCATCTGTGGATTATTTTAAGCCGCTTAGTAGGATTTAAAAGCCACTTTGAAAGTTTATATTTACATGTAGCAACATTTAAATGTTGCCTTTTAGCTGTTAAATGCTTCGTAAACCTTTCTGCTTTAAATCAAGTTTTTAATGATTTTCTCACTATTTTGACTCTCCGTGTTTTTCTGTTCTGCAGATGAAAAATCACCTAAAAGTGCAGAAACTAGAGAAACAGGTCACAAGGCTTAGCAAAGAGGTGAGAATTAAAGTTAAAAATGACAAACAAATACATGCATCTAATCTCTTAGAGAGTTTATTTAAGGAGGAACACTTATATGATCACTACATTAAAGTGTTTTTTTCTTACAAAGAAAAGTTTCCCACTCTTTAATTGATTTTCATGCCTAGTTCTTCAAGCTTTGATTTGGCTAAATTCGATTAAGAGGGCTTAGGATTATTTTATCTTTTGATATTTTCCAATTTTTCTTCACTTTGTCTCCATTTTTGTTGACTAACTTGATGGAGGAGCTAGAGTGGGAATGATTGCCACTAGGTGAGTGAAAATAAGCCAAATCGATTAAAAATGCCCCTAACCTTGCTAGATTCGAAAACAATGTATTTTTCTAATCAAGCTTGCATTGCTTAACTTGTGGCAAATTATTTGAATCTAGCATAATTAGGGACACCCTACTATTTCCCATTCAAACAAGACATTAGGTATATGCTCTCAACTTTTTGAAGTTGATCAAAAAGCCAAAAGTGTCAAGTTTGGGTGATAGAAAGAAAGGGGAGATTAATTGAACCACACATCTCATTTTTAAGAACCTCCTTTTCAAGAGGTTGAAAATGAACAATTTTTGCTTGAGGTGTTTGGAACAAAGAAAGACAATAGGGATATGTTCTTCACTCTTTGAGTGAATCAGATTCCCAAACTTGTTGGACTGAGTTCAATTCTTGCTTTCCATATACATGCTAGCTAAATAGAGCTTTAAAGGGCCTGCCTCCCGAGAATTGCCTTACGAGGACGGTGAGAGGGAACGACCCAAAGTGGGAGATATTCACTTTTACCATGATGTCATCCAACCCACTATAAATAAATGCACTTTACCTTAATCGAAAAGTGACTAAACCTTGTGCAAGCCATCCTCACTTCCTCTAGTAGTCCTTTGAGATTGTGCAAAATCATACTTTTGTGTGTGTGGGAAGCCCGCAAGGGAGTAAAGGATCTTGACAAGATTTAGAATAGAAAGGATTGAAAACCTTGATAAAATAGCAGACATACCTTTGTAGAGCCATTATTAAAAGACAAATTTGTTTGACTCTAAGGTAGACTGTTTGGAAGAAATTCTTATGCAAACCTATAAAAACATTCGAGAACATACACTTTTAGTGTGGTTTTAGGGATATTGTACAACTTTGATGTGTGTGTGTTGAGCGTGTACTTTGTTTTCACACAAGATTCTTTTTTTGACAAATCTGATCAAAGCCTTAAATTTTTAAATCCAAAAAATAACAAAAAATTTTATAAATTCAACTTTGATCAGCGAAGCGCCGCGTACCAACATTTCAGAGTCACGTACAAAAAATATTGGGCCGCTTACAAATCTTAATACGCTGCTTGAAAACATTCAACAGTCACGTAAGCCACTGGAAAGTGTTGCTTATCAATATTTTAAAACCTCCTGTCAACAGGCAAACATCGCCTGCTAACTGCAGAGCGCCACGTATAGGGATTCTAGTGACTGCTTATTAATAATAAAAGGCTGCCTACACACAGGAAAGAGTTGCCCAGAAACAAAAAAGGGCAAACAGTGGGTATATACTAAGGGTTTGAAAATGAGGAAATTCCATTTTTGGATACCCTTTTGAACGTTCTACTTTTGTGTATACTTAACTGGATCAGAATACGCCATTATTGGGCATTTTGAAAAATTATCCACGGATTGGTCACTTAAGCAAGTTAAAACCCTAGGATCTTCATTTGATTCATGTTAAAACTAGTTTTTACTCGATCTAATTACATTAAGGCTACCCTACAACCAGACGGATCTTATCTAAGGCAAGAGTGTCATTTTCTGGGTGATCCTTTTAGTTCTTCAAGACCCTTACAAGAACCCATCAAGGAAACAGAACCAAGAATGTCTTTCCCATTTGGTCATATAGACCCTGATCAAATTAATCATGTCAACAAGGATATGAACAACAATGGAGGGGTAAATGTTGATCCTAACAACAAAGGATCCAACAACAATACCAATGGAGGAGTAAACATTGACCCTAACAATCAAGGGTCAAACAACAACAACAATGGGGGCAACATTGACCCTAATGATGAGGAGTTAACTGATGAAAATGTTAATGAAGCTATGCAAAGTCCTTTCTTCATGAAACTTATGGAAAAAGTGTTGGAAAAAGACAAGGAGAAGTACTTCTTAGACCTAGCACAAATGGGTCTCAAACTTCCACATGATTATGATGTCACCAAACTCAAATAAGAAGAAGCTGAGGCTAATCCCATTGACATCATTAACAATCAATTCCAAATGCAATTGGACACGATAAAACAAAGCGGGGCTCCTAAGCCCTTTTCTATCGAAGCTTTGTGTCCATTTCCATTTGATAAGTATTTAATCATGATCCCATTTCCAACAAATGTTATTTATCCCAATTATGATAATTATGAAGGAATATCTGATCCTCAAGATCACTTAAGGTAATTTTGTGCCTTAAGTCTAGATTTCATGCATGACACAACTTACCTAATGAGGTTATTCCCTAGAATTTTGGGAGGTATGGAAATGGAGTGGTTTTCAAAGTTACTCTCTGGTATTCGAACCTTTGAGGAATTGGCCTCTAAGTTTGTAACTCACTATTCCTATAACATCAAACATGAGGTTAAAATTTTTAATCTATGCAACACCAAACAAAGAGAAGGAGAGGGATTCCTACTTTTCCTACAATGATGGAGATCAGTATTTTCTAGATACCCTCGAAGTGTACCCGAAAAGGAGAAGATGGATATTTTTGTCAACATCTTGAATAATGAAATGAGCTATTGATTAAGGCTACAATGTCCTAGGTCATTTCAAGACCTAATTGAGAATGGGGTGACAATGGAAGAGGTATTGATAAAAAGTGGAGAAATCAAACTTTACAAAGATAACAAGAATAACAACAACAACAATACCTCCAAAACTAATCAAAATTGAAATTCCAAAAACAACAACCGATTTTGGACGAAGAATAACAACAATAAAGGAGTGGTTAATGATGGAGTGGTAGAGGCTAACACTTTAAAGGATACCCCTTTCAATCTCACTCAAAAACTCAATTTAAGCCAATAATGTGAACCAAGCACCCAAAGTTCCCTTTAACAACAACAAAACTAATAACAACTTTGGGGATAATCAAGGGGCTCATAAGCCTAAACCTTTCTTTGCACCTACACCCAAAAGGACATTCACTAATTTGGGTGAACCATTGGAGAATGCATTAAGGACACTTATTGCAAATAAACTTATTGACTTACCAGTGGCACAACCATATG
>MU227387.1:245865-270195 GCA_018584345.1 Thuja plicata | reverse complement strand
GTTTTATCAATAAAATATGACTGGAATCTCATTGCAAGTATTTTGATGTCTCTGTGTGTTTTGGAAGTTCTTATAAATTGGATTTGTAAGGCAATGTCCAATTTGTCGTTTACAAGGTAGACTGTGAATTTGTCCCTACGTTTCCTTCAAGGAAGGAGTAAATCTGGTTTGATAATCTCTTAGAATTTCAATAATGTATAGATTTGATGATCATGTGTTTACAGTGAAAATGGTAGTCTGTAAGGCAGAGTATTGATTCTAGGTGTTTTTGAATTGATGAAGTTTTGTGGATGTTTTCTCAATTTGACTCTGCACCCTAGGATAAGGCACTAGTTTTGCACCAGACTTGCATCCAAATCATTAAAATCAATCATATTTCCTTTTGTTTTTTGGTGTGTTGAAAGATAAACCAAGTATGATGGGCTGGAATCCATCCCCTGATTCATTCAGAGTAATGAATCCCTTCGCAGGATGTTAGTGTCCTGTCTAATCCATGTTTATACCTGCCTATGATTTTTAGAGAGATTATCATTTGAGGTAGATGTTCATAGGTATACCCGCTTGGGTCTGTGGAGCCCGAAGAGAAGAAGGATTCAAATCCTTGTCACATTAGCCTTTCTCTTGACTGGACAAAGAGCATAAAAGGGAGAGATCACTTTGGTGTTCTAGTTGTTTCTCCTTCAAGAAAAATAGCTAACAGCCCCTTTTTTGAGTCATGTTATTTTTACCTCATCGATGATGTTTCGAATAGAATGGCAATGATAGAGACATGATGTTTTCTTAAGCTGCTGAGTGACTGTTTTGGGGAAGATCCTTTAACTTGTGTGAATTAGTCTAAGGACATGGTCATCAAAGAACCATCGAGTACATTCATATAGGAAGGAGGGTTAACCTTTGTTTGTTCATGCAAAAGGAAACCTTGGCTATTTAGATTTTCCATATCTTAATACCAACATCCACTTGTAGCATTGAATCTGATCAAACCGGTATTCATACTCCTATTGTTGTTCATTCAACTAGTGAGAGTTGTACTTGGTTTTGTAAAAGGGGTTACCACATGAGAGAAAGTCATATTCATATTCTTATGGTCACAGTGGCACCAATAAGGATTGTATCGACTCCTAGTTCCACAACACTCTATGATGAAAATATATCTCAGTTTGCATTTCTTTCGCAAACCTCATGGACAATTAGTTGCATTGCCTTGCATCTTTATGTTAGATTAATTGAATTTTCATGTTAGATTAATTGCATCTTCATGTTAGATTTAATTTCATTCTCCAAGTTCATTTAAAATGGCTTGTCTTTCTAGCAATTTTCCAAGAACAAGGGGGGGATTAAAAGTTGACAACACTTCATCAATTTAATGGTTTCAAGTCATCAACATGAGATTTTCCTTTGCATTCATAATCATTAATCATTATTCATTATATATTCATATCAAGAGAAAAGCAAAGAAAAGAAACATTAATCATTATTCATTTATCCATATCATTTATAATTTCATATCATAAGTTAAATTGCATACATCCAAAAATCAAAAAGATAGTTCCATTCATTTATCATTGCACTAAGTATTGCATCCATATCATTACATTGCATAATCCATACATCATGTTTAAATTGGAAAAACATATAGACCTAAGTTGCATTAACATCATTTGCATCCATTTATCTATGTCCTACTCTAAGACATTGCATCCATAGCATAATAGAAATAAATGCATCATAAAAACATGTAGATATGCATAAAAGGAAATCTCATAACATCATCAAAAGGAGGAATCAAAGATCATCATAGATAAATGTCTATCATCAATGTATAAAGCATAAATTAGTACATCAAAGTTACATCAACAAATGATCCATACATCAAAGTCCTGATCAAAAATACATTTGATACATCATCACTGCAATATCAAGATATCATGGATCTTAATCTGTCTCATGACCCAGTAGGGGCACCTGCTCCATCTCCAGCTATACCTATGCATGAACCCCCTACACCATCGGGATCCCTGTCACCTAGTCTATCCTTTGTACTAGGAGGTGCCTGACTAGTGCTCACACTGGTAGGTAACTGAGCTAATGTAGTCAGAAACTATTGCAGCATAGTAGAAACCTAATCTAATCGAACAGTCACTGCAGTCATCCCTGCCTGTAAACCTCAAACATCCTACACTAAAATATCCACAATGGGAGGAACTGGAGGTGCCTATGATGTTGGAGGAGCCTGAGGTGCCTGTGGCGCTAATGGTACCTATGGTATCACCAGTGTCGTGCTACTCTATTGATCAACCTGAGGAATCTGTCCATGTACGGGAACCTATCTGGCCACCTAGACACATGTGTGTCTCTGTTTGTTCCACTCTGCACCAACTCTAATAGGAGCCTATCCCTGAGGTACCTGTACCTGTGCTAATCTCTATCTTGACTACCTAAATCTGCCACCTTGGCCTCTAACATGTCCACCTCTCATCCAAGGTCCTACAACTCTCTGTACTCAAGGAGCCCTAGGTGCCCTTTGAACCCTCTGTCTACGGGGTCTCCTGCCATCATCACCATCATCAGCATCATCTCCATCATCATCTAAAATATCATCCACATTAGGAATAGGCTCTGTTGGATCTGTGAACCTGACAAAATGATGTCGCATAAACCACTCTCGATACTCGGTTGACATGCTTGCATCTGCAACATGTGTCATCATATCCCACATAGCATAACCCAACTGATCAATCTACAAGCAGGCCAACTGATAGTCAACCTGTGCTCCCCACATCGATCTCTCAGCCTGTACTCTAGCTTAAAGTGTCATACCCTGAGGCATGTCCTGAACCCAGCCGTACTGACAGAGTACTCTCCCAAAACAAAATCTCTCAATAACTAGTGGTGATCGGCTGATCATCCACCAAGGAGAAAACACGTATGGTAACTCATCATCATCCTCTCGTTAGCTCTCACAATGCAGATATGGTCTCTATACGACCTGATCTATATCATCAATAGTATGTCTCAAAAAATCAACCTTGCCCAGACGATGTTGGACAACCATGCCATCGTACAAAAATGCATAAAGATACCCTCGTAATGAAACTAGTCTCGTGATAGGGATATGCTCCCAAGTCCACAACCATAATAACACTACACCTGCTGAAAGGGATACACTGCACCTATATACAACCTCATGCAGATTATGATATAACTAAGCTAATATACAAGAACCCCAATCAAATCTCCAAGGATGTGCAATCAAATCCTCCAATATCTGACCCCATCCAACCACAAAGCCACGTCCTCTCCTATCTGGAAGAAGTAATCATCCAATAATAGCTCCTAACAATGCTAGAAAAGTAGGGAAAGAGGAAAACTTTGCCCAAGTAATACAATCATCATCAATGGTGTTGTCTCAAAACACCCATCTGCATACACTGCTATCATAAACTGATTCATAATACATCCACTCTCCATGAGTTGGGACCCTCAATAATCTATATACATCCTCAGGTGTGATAGTCATCTCGCTGAGGGGTAGATGGAATGTATTATGGTTAGAGTGCCATCGCTCTGTCATAGTTGTCAAAAGACCTCGGTTCAGCTGAAATCGATGGAGATCTAGTAGGAAACTGAGACCACATGTCTCGATAGTCCACTGCTCAGGCGTTGTAAGGTCATCAACTAAATCAAAAATCCACAACGCTACACCCCATATCCGCAACTTACGGTAATGTTCCTACATTTTGAAACAAAGTGAATCATATTAGTCTTTCTATTGGTGGATCATTATACGTCAATCAAACACATTAAATCTATCCTTGCTCTATTTTGAGTGCATCAACTTATTGCTCCTAACCTCTAGATCTTGAGACACAAGGACAATTTGTAATCATTTTTAATCAAATCTGATTGACCTATCAAACATTCATCAATATGACTTTTCTAATATCCTAAACACTAAGTGACATTCTAGACATACATTTTCTAGCTTGGAATTCAATTGAGTTATCTAGACGATTGTTCGAAAGGACTTCATCTATTTTTTATCTCAGTTTTCAAAATTCATGGTAGGCGGCACTTTAATAAGTGTACGTGGATTTTTAAGCACCATAGCGTTTAAATCATTACACGTGACACTTTAATCATTGGAGGCAGTGCTTTGCTAAGCAGGCAGCCTTTTAAAGTCCAACGCGGCTTTTTAAGTATCCTAGGCAGCCTTTAAAAACTAGAGTTTTCTAGGCGGATTTTGGCTATTTGGGTTGTAAATTTTGCCCTAATTCTTAGGCTGCTAAGGATTGCTCCTACATGGCTTTTCAATGTGTGGAGGTGGCTTTTCTCTGCCCTAAGCGGCTCTTTATCTACCCTACGTAGCTTTTCACTAAATTTTACCTAGAAAGCATTAAAAACATGTATTAAATGTTATTTAAAGAGCAATAAATGCACTAGGAGAGTTTGAACCACTCACCGGAGGCCCATAGTCAGGAGGTCTCTGATATCGGCGTGCTCGCTCAAACCTATGTTCTTGAATGGGGACCACCATCGTTGTCAATCATCAGAGGATCAGAGCAAAATCTCAATAGTGAAAAGTGAAAACGAATAGTAAATTTGGGTTTTTCAACCTATTTAAGCTATAATACCCTAATTTTGTGAGATTTTTGACCCAGTCAAACCAAATCTACATATTTTACACACTGGGGCATTTGTTCGACATCTTTTTAGCATCATTGTTTATCAGAAATGCAATCATCTTGGATCTATTCTGTCAACAATTTTCATCAAATTTTTCACTATCTAAGATCAATATGCTTTCATTTCTGAGGGGGCATCAACATATCATCCAACAGGGATTCTAAATCATATCTTATATCAAATATGGGGCATTTAAATTTAAAACTTTATCAGTGGGGTATCAAATCAAAGTTTCAAATCAAGTTTTAAATCAGAGTTTCATATCAGGGTTTTGAATCAAAGTATCAAATCAAAGTTTCAAATCAGGGTTTCAAATAAAGTTTCATATCAGGGCATCAAATCAAGTTTCAAATCAAGGCATCGAATCAAGGTTTCAAATCAAGTTTCATATCAGGGTTTCATATTAGAGTTTTGTCTCAGCTAATCAGCTCATCAGTATCAAATCAATTATTAGGACATCAAGTTTTCTTTGAATCAATGCGCTTCACACATCAATTCAAAGAGGGGCATTTGTAGACACCTAAATTTGACCAGGTGTATCCAAAGCATTCAAAATTGTAAATCTCAGCCAAATGCCTCAAATCTCATCTCAATGCATTAAAATGGATCAAATCAAATGGACATTTATCAAGCAAAGTGGACAAAAATCAAATTAAATCAAAGGATTAAATAATCATGAAATCAAATGATTAAATTAAAGCCTAAAAGGGATTAATCAAATCATGCAATTGATTTTAATCAATTAATTGTATAGTTTAAATCAAAAAGATCAAATCCAACCCATTCACCCTTACATGACTAAATTAATTAAATGATTGAGTTATTTAATTTCTAATTTTTTTGAGATAACCAACCAACTTTCCCTCCATTTGAAAATACCTCAAAGCTTTTGACTCAACCAAAGCTTGATCATGATCAACTCACTCTACCCCCTACCCTTGAGAAATTGCTATAAATACAAGTCATTTTCTTTGTGTTTGGGATCCAAAAATTTCAAGAGAAAAACATCTTTATTATAGGCATTTGGAGAGCATTTGAGAGCTTTTGATCACATTTCAGCATTTGCATAGCATTTTAGAGTATCATCTTTAATAGCATTTGTTGATTTAATAGCATATCTTGGAGCATTTTGAGCTAGATTAGAGCATTATTTATCATTTATTTCTCATTCTAGGATTGTCCTTGGGAGAGATTAAGACTAAGAGCTCTTTTAACAATGCTTAGATAGAGAACCATAAGATGTTATGGATTTTAAACTTCAATTCTTAGATTAAATAGTATTTTCTTTCCATAGAGTTGTTGTTTATAATCCTAATTTCATGAAGGTGTAATCATACACGAACAGTAGTTCTGGAAAAAATTTACGTAGAGCCATCTACGCTCTGATTCCTTCATCCACATTTCTAGAATGTCATCTTCGCAAATCACCATCTGTGCTTCTTTGTCGTCTATGCACACAGACAGTCATCTCTGCCTGTTTAAAAGTAGACTTAGAATAATATTGTTTTAAGCTATTTTTTATCAGATTTTAAGCTTTTTAACTCTCGGGTTTCTGACAGAAGGATGATTTTTAAGAGTTAGAATTGATAAAAATTTTATATTTATGTATACTAAGTCATTTTTATTAAAGAATCTGACTGTTTTATATTTGGTCATCTATGCAGGTAAATCACCGTCCTCACAGACCACTATCTATGCAGATTACCATCTGCGCGGATCGCCAGCTGTGCAGTTTTCCTGTGACCTACTCTTTTTTGCAATATTTAATAGTTGAAGCTCCAAAACTACTAACACTTTTTCATGCAGGTTTCCTTAAGTTTTTAACAAATTTTGGGAATGAACTTGTATGTTTAATCATTAGTCTTTGAATGAATGTTGCTTAAAAGAAGAAATCAACCACATACAATCTTGAATGCATAACGGAATGAACTTCACAAATCTTGAATGACTTAAGGCAAACAAAACACACTTTTTTCCAAGCTTTCATTTTTGATATGTGGGAAAATGAATTGAACTTGCATGCTTAATCATACTATTGTGTCTTTTTCTTAGGTAGAAAACACTTAGTTGCTTTAATTAGGTTTAATTTGGAAATGAACTCTTTTCGGTGTGTTTAAAAAAGTATTTTTCAACACTTCTTTCAAGCTATTTTGTCATTAGATAGATCCCTTAAATTACATGACACTATGATTAAACTATAGCTGTATCCTCTCCCCTCGCCTTCATGGAACTTGGGTAAAGAGAAATCTTAGCTTGATAAAGCTTCTAGAGAGACCTGTCTAGACGGTGCACTTCCCCTTTAGAGGATGACCTCAAACTGATAATCCCATCGGCCAGTATAGAAATAAGGTGTGACCCAAAGGTCTGCTTTATCCCTTCAAGCTCGGGTGGGTCATGTTCAATGGTAGTCCATACTGAGTGAATATCCTCAGCATACTACCATGGTTGAACTAGAGACTTAAATGTCTCACATCGTACAAACTGATTGCAGAGATGCCACGAATCTTATTAGCAACTATAAAATAGTAGCCTACTTGATTCACCTCCAAATGGTGACTTATTATAGTGCAAGGGGAGAGAAGATTCTCTCCCCAAGATTCATATCATATGTGTCCTAGGGTATTATGTTGTGAAAGAGATCTTCGTATCACAGAAACAATACCTGGCAAAAGGCAAAAACATGAGCGCCCTTCTGGGGGTGACACTATTGTGTGAGCTGAAGGAATACCAAGCAATGGGCCTATAATATTTCATGCAAAGCCAATTCCCTAAGGTAGCTACTGTTTGTACTGTCTTTTTTGTGATAAACCAAGTAAAAACATAAGTGGCTTAAAAGAGTCACTTAAACATACACAAGCAAAATATCAAAGTTGTATCAAAGTTCCCCAAAGTCACACTTGCTTGTATCCCTCAAGGTTTTTTTGTCCCTTGTTGGATTGTTTTAAGACACATGTTGGTTATCTTTCTGGTTTGAGTATGCTGAAATTTGTTCTTGCCATCACACAAATCAATCCAAAATTAAATTGAAGTCCAATATCTGTCCAGAATCTCAACACACTGCCTTGACAACAGTCTACAGTCTTTGCTCTAGAGTCACCATCTATGTAGATCAATGTCTATACAGATCATCATCTACACATATCACTGGTTATGTCTAAGATAGTTGTCTCCGCTTGAAAATAGTGAGCTCCAAAATTTGCTAAGATATTCAAAATTTGGTCTTCTGTGGGACCCTGAAACCATTTGTTCTAAATCATTCAATCAAAACCAAATTTTTCACCATATGACATGACCGGTTCCAAGAAACATAAGAAGGTTAAGCTTCCAACACCTCTAGTCTATCAAGAAAAGAAAGAAACCACTCACAAATCCAAAGAATACCAACACATTTTCACGTCAATTAAGAAAGAAATTGAGTATTGTGAGAAGATTGACAAAATCATGTATAACAAAATCTACAATTTCATGGCCAAGTATCCTATCAACCATGCCTTTGTCACCCTTGAGAAATACGATTAGGCAGCCTTCTTTTTCCTAAGATCAATTCTTCCATTCTTCCATCATCATCTAACATCATTCCTTCTCTTGGAGCATTAGATCAAATCAAATCAAATCAAATCAAATCAATCCTTTTAGTTTGAAATACCTTAATCAAAGTATTTCAGACCTTCAGCCTCAAAAAAACACAACATTTCTTATAGACCATTAGTCTATCTCAATTAATTTAAATCCATTAGTGATGTCCCATTTTGCTTGAGATCACAAGTCCATCTTCAAGTAGAACAAGTATCACTTAAATCCTTTTATGTTTGTATCATCACAAGGTCTTGTCATGCTTAGGTTTTGTTCCAAAAACCTTTAAATCAAATTCAATCAATCAATCAATCATCAATCAATCCAATCCAATCTAATCAAATCAAACCCAAATCTAGAATCAAGATATTTTCTCCATTTCATTTCAATCTTATACCTTCTTGTCTTCCATTATTCTAAGTCCACCATTGTATGGTAGTCACTCGATCCCAAGCTAGAAACATGAGGCGTGCAACACTCAACACCGCTACCTATGAGGAGAATCCTTTTTCTAGTCAATACTTTCAAGTCACTGAAGTACAAGCTGAGGAAGTTCCCAAAGAAACTGAGTTAGTGGAACAAGAAGAAAGACCTACCCAAGTGATTGACTTCCTTAGCGATCCATACAACTTAGAAATGGTTGAGAAAGCCATTATGAAAAATAGCAGTGAAATATTCTTGAATCTTATTTGAAATGGTGTCACAGTGCCCACTGACTTTGATGAAACACTCCTTACCCAAAATGTCACCAAAGCCGCCGCTACCACTACTACAGCCATGGCTTCTACCTCAAATGCTACATCATCATGTGATATTGGTAAAAGACCTGTTAGTGAACCTTCTATGTCAATTCCCACATTAGCACATGTATCAACAACTATATCAACACCCCAATTGACACAAGAACAAATTCAACAAATCCTAAGTGCTTTTCCAAACAATACTGCACATAATAGCACTCACGTGATGACAACTCAAGGAGCAAGCACTAACGTCAACAACATAGGGAAGATTTCCATGCCTTTGCCTATATCATCTCTGTTTCAAACAATAGGTATGAAGACATCTGCGACCAACACATCTAGAGCTTATTAAAATATACCTCCTCCTACTATTGGTATGACCTCCACGTGATATTTTAGCTACACAATTTAGAGGAGGCGGAGCTTATGTGCCATAATTTATCCCACAAAATACTCCAGATTTTGCCCAACAATTTAATGAACTCAAAAGCATTGTGCATGGTTTACAAAATGGGGGCAAAAAGAAATTTTCTTTTGAAGAGATTTTTCCCTACCCATTTGACAAGTCTATCACAATGCAACCATTCCCACCAAACTTTGAGATACCTAAATTTGAGAAATACAAAGGTGAAACATGTCCTCTACAACATCTCAAAGAGTTTTACATTGCATGTCAAGAAGTTGCACATAATGAAAATTACCTAAAAAGACTCTTCACTAGGAGTCTTGGAGGTGCAGCTTTGGAATGGTTCATGGCCCTTCCTTATGTATCAATCCCTACTTTCTCTGATCTCGCGGAGTAGTTTGTTGGAAAATATTCGTATAAAATTAAGCATCAAGCAACACTCAGCGATTTATGCAATACTAAACAAAAGATGGAGAAACCTTTGCTAGTTTCTTACAACGATGGAGACATTGCAAATAGAGTGCCATGGAAAATACCTGATAGTCACTTAATTGACATCTTCACAAATAATTTGATCTATGAGATGTCTTTCCAAATGAAAATGGCTTCACCTAACACCTTTGAATCCCTTGTCAAGAAGGGAAAAGATATTGAAGATGGCCTTTTGCAAAGAGGTAGCATCAAACATTATACTCCTTCCAACAATGATAAACCAAAATTATGGAGTAAAAACAAAGGCATTTCCAGTGATGGAGTGACTGATGCCAAGCATGTTCAAACTATTCAAGCATCCAAAAATAATAATCAAAAAAATCACAACACCAATCAGAATCAAAATCAAAATCACAACAACAATCGAAATCATAATCAGAACAATTAGAACAATCAGAATCAATATCAAAACAACAATCAGAACAACAATCAACAACAACCACGCAATCAATCATACTTGTTTCCTCACAACAAATACAGCAACAACAACAATAAAAACAACAATAACAATGACAATCAGCAATGGCGACAATTCACAGCATTGGAAGAACCCCTAAATGTGATCTTCAAACAACTTGTGGATCAAGGGATGATAATCTATCCAAATACTCAGCCTTTGGATGAAAATCAACCCAAGCATATTTGGTATAGAGATAATGAATATTATGATTATCATCACATCAAAGGACATGATACCAATAAATGCATGAAGCTCAGACACTTTGTACAAGATCTCATTGAGGATGGAAAAATTGAATTTGAAGGTCAGAATGCATCCTCATCAAATGCGAAACTTAAAGTCTACAATCAGCCCTTCCCACCTCACAATAAAAAAAATGCATCCAGCGCAATCCCATATGATTTCTCTACCAATACTATCACAGGCCATGATTGAACATATGGGAGTCTAGAAGAAAATGATGTTTTTGGGTTTGATGCTCTCTATGGTCACATTGAAGAATCTAACACACATGTTAACACCATAATCCTCAAAGTTGTTGATTGTAATACTACCACACGCAGACCCAGAGTCACTATCCAAGCTTCTGATAAACCTTCTACATCTACAAATCCACCAACTGCACCATCTACCGCTGCTCAACCTGCCTCATGCTATGACCTATTGTATTGGCTTAGTTAGGAAATATGCCTGCATAGATATCCATTCTAGAGCTCCTAAAAACCTTGCCAATCCACAAAGAAATCCTTGAAGATGCTCTAAATGAATCCCGTGTCCTGAGAATATCAACACCGCACAATTCTAATCTATGATCGGGAACTTAGTCGCACAAGAGCATCTTGTCTTTACTAATAAGGACTTTTGTGGTCCTGACCTTCATCATAATAAGTCCCTCCATATAAAAGGAAAAATCCAATCCGCAAAAATAAAAATGAGTCCTTAGAGATGGTGGATCTGGCCTGAATTTGTGCACATTGAAGATGATTCGCAACATCAGTCTTTCTGAGGACCTCCTGGATGTATACAAGTGAATCACAATAAAGGCCTATGATGATAGAGAATGAGAAAGCAAGGGCTTGATCACACTACCCTTACAAGTGGGCCTGGCCTTGATTGAAACTATTTTCCACGTGTTGGACCTGGATCTGACATACAATATCTTGTTGGGATGACCCTGGATACACGCTATCAAAGGTGTACCCTCTACTTATCATCAATGTCTCAAGTTCCCACATCATGGTAGAGAAATCACAATTCCTAGAGATCATGATCCCTTTCAATACTGCAAGAGACTGGAATGAAAACAGTCTAACTATTGTCCATTGAATGAGTTTGGCCGATATTCTAATCAAGAAACCCCTCTTTCAAACACTCCCTTGGTTCCAGAAAAGACATCAAAAACACCAAATGATCAATCCAAAGGAAAGGAAAAGGTTACTGAAGACAAGGCCTCTACATCTAAAACAAAGGCCACCTTTACAGATCAAGGCACGGGAGAGTATAAATTTGAAAGTGCTTTGTGCATTGGGAAACTCCCTTTGTCTCCAAAGTCTTATGGAAGACCATCACCATTACCCCCCTCTAAAGACAAAGAGCTCATGCATTGCAAAACAACCACTTTTGAACATTGGGAGTCCTTATCAGATGAACACATGGAATACAATGTTCTTGATTGGCTCTACAATGATGAAGAAGAAAAACCTGTGACCTTCCCTAAAGGAAAATATCCCAAGGTTACTCCCATTGTTGAAAGCATGGCATATCATGGTACTATTCTTGGAGCTAATAAAACTGGTAAGAAGAAAATCATAACAGCCAATGGCTATCCTAAAGGACACGGATTGGGTTCCATAGAAACTATGACTAACTTCGCTAAGGATTATTGTTTAGATGCCTCAGATTCAGACACTGAAGAAGAGTTCTTTGAAATTCCTTTCCACTATGTTGAAGATGACCTCAATGAAAATAACCATGTCTTCACTATCACCCAAGCCGACCTTTCTTCCCCTCAAAAACCCTGAACTAATTGATTGGGATCAACAAAATTCACCACCAGCTTTAGACATTTGTGATTTGGATGAGGTAGTTTTAGCCCTCTTTGGACTTAAGAATCTCTAAGAATATGAACATCAGATCCACTACAGCAAGAAAGCCTACTTTGGTAGCCAGGTCAATTCTCTTAGTCGCAAAAATGACAATAAAGATAAAAATGATAAAAATGAAACATCCCCTGGTGAAAACCTCTTGCAGACACCTTTGGATGAAGACAAAGATAAAATAAAGGACATGTCCTCTAGCGAAAACCTTTCTGAGGCACTAGAGGAGGGATAAGTTGACCTTCCATTTATATCATCAGAACCAGAAGTGTCCTCTATGATCATCGAAGACACCATTCAGATCAATCTGGGCACAGAAGCAAATCCACACATCACTTATATTGCAGTTTCTCTCAGTGATCAAGAAAAGAAAGACATGATAGCATTCCTTCATAAACATAAAATCAAATTTTCCTGGACTTACAAGGATATGCCCAGGCTTGATACAGATCTTGTCATGCACCATCTTGCTATGGATCCTAGTGTGAAACCTGTTAAACAAAAACTCTGTAAGATGCATCCACAAGTCACACTGGTAGTCAAAGTAGAGCTTCAGAAAATGCTAGATGCAGAAGTAATCAGACCAATAGACTATCTTAAATTGGTCTCCAATATTGTACTAGTAGGCAAGCCTGCTGGGGGCATTCGCATTTGCACTTACTTTAGAGACCTCAACCTTGCATGTCCTAAGGATCATTTTCCACTCCCAAATATTGACATTATAGTGGATTTGACTGTTGGACATGAGATGTTGTCCCTCATGGATTTCTTCTCTTATTACAATTAGATTAGGATAGCACTAGAAGACCAGCACAAACCAGCATTCACAACACCTTGGGGTACTTTATGTTATCAGGTGATGCCCTTTGGCCTTAAGAATGTTGGTGCCACATATCAGAGAGAAATGAATACTATCTTTCATGAACTTTTGCATGTCATCATGGAAGAATATGTAGATGATCTTTTGGTAAAATACAAGACATGAGAATCACACATTCCTATCCTCGCTACCATTTTTTTTTTATTGGAGAAGTATAAGCTACAGATAAATCTCAAGAAGTGTGTTTTTGGAGTACAATCTGGCAAGCTGATGGAATACATTGTGTCATGGTGCAGAATAGAAGTGGATCCAAAGAAATTAAATGAAATCCTAGAGATTCTACCACCCAAAACATTGAAACAATTACATAGCTTACAAGGAAAACTGCAATCCATCAAAAGATTCATGTCACAACTGGCAGATAAGGTGCATCCGTTCTCTCACCTCCTGTGCAAGAATATCATATTTCAATGGGATTTCTTATGTCAAAATGAATTTGAGAAGATGAAAGGCTATCTAGATAATCCACCTATGTTAGTACCACATGTTGTTGGCCATCCTCTGATTTTGTATATATCTTCTACATAGGTCACATTGGGAGCCCTTCTGGCACAATTAGATGATACCGGAAAAGAGAAAGCCATTTACTATCTCAGCAAGATTCTTATT
Source organism: Thuja plicata (assembly GCA_018584345.1). Classification (NCBI taxonomy): domain Eukaryota; kingdom Viridiplantae; phylum Streptophyta; class Pinopsida; order Cupressales; family Cupressaceae; genus Thuja; species Thuja plicata. The sequence goes on along the minus strand of MU227387.1, from coordinate 256,250 downwards.
GGTTATGAATTGAATTATTCCCTAATTGAGAAAGCATGGTTGTCTATTGTTTCATGTACACAGAAACTATGGAATTATATGCTTAATCATAAGATTCATCTTGTTTCCAAAATTGATCCACTCAAATATCTCCTAGCACGTGTTGCTCTCACTGGTCATGCAGCGAAATGGGTTATGATCCTTAGTGAATTTGACATTGTTTATGTGGATTACAAAGCTATCAAAGCATAAGTAATTGCATATCAACTAGATGAAGCACCTGTTGATGGTAAACATCCATTGATCACAAATTTTCCAAATGAATCAGTCCTCAATCTTGCCCCGAGTACCCCATGGAAACTTTATTTTGATGGATCCTTCACTTAGAAAGGATTGGGGGCAGGAATCTTATTTGTTACACCAAAAGGGGATCTCATCCCTAAGTCTTATAAATTACAATTTCCTTGTACCAACAACACTGCAGAATCTGAATCCCTTGTACTTGGACTCCATTAGGTCATACAGTGGAAGATTCTCAATTTGTTAGTGCTTGGTGATTCACAATTGGTTATCAAACATGTTATGGATGAATATCAAACAAAGGATGATAAGTTGCTTCCATATTGTCATACAGTTGAAGATCTCAAAACACATTTCATTGAATTGATCTTCCAACAGATCCCCCGCACAAACAACAAAGCAGAAGATGCCATGGCTACTATTGGGTCCTTGATCATCATGCCAAAACACAGTACACGGTGTGAGTTTCTTGCTAAGAATCTTACGGTCCCTGCCTGTGACAAACCAAATTATGAAATGGTGTGTGAAATTGCTGATCCTAACTCCCCATGGTACCAAGAACTATATTCCTTCCTTCGCAATGGACATACCCCACTTACCTTAACCCCCAATCAACGTAAAACCTTCATTCGCCACACTTCCCTATACACAATCCTCGGTGATACCCTTTTCCAAAGGCATTTTGATGGAACTCTTTTAAGGTGTCTTAATTCTAATGAAGCACAAATGTTCTTGGAGGAGGTACATCAAGGAATTTGTGGGGCTCACTCTAGTGGACTCACTTTGGCCAAGAAGTTATTACGCACTAGATATTATTGGCCTACTATGGAACAAGATGCTTACAACTATGTGAAGAAGTGTGTGCCTTGTCAATAGCATGGTGATTTGATACACGCCCCATCCAAATCCCTTCAGCCCACCATCACCCCTTGGCCCTTTTCCTATTGGGGTCTCAACCTCGTTGGCCAGATTTTCCCTAATTCTTCCAATGGCCACAAATACATCCTTGTTGCTACTAAGTACTTTACCTAATGGTTCGAAGTTGTCCCTCTCACCTACACCACTGGAAAATATATTTTTAAGTTCATTTTGAACTATCTTATCTGTCGCTATGGCATTCCTTAGGACATTGTTACTGATAATGGAGGACCTTTCAAAAACAAGGATTTCACTGAGCTATGTAGGAAATTTAGCATTACCCATCATACCTCTTCCAAATACTTTCCACAAGGTAATGGTCAAGCAGAGGCTTCCAATAATACTATACTTAGAATCCTCAAGAAGATAGTCGATGAAGCTGTCTGTGATTGGAACCTTCACCTCAATCCCACCCTTTGGGTCTACCACACCTCCATTCAAACCCCCACTAGAGCCACCCCTTTTCCCTTTTTTAATGCACTGAGGCTATTCTACCCATTGAAATTGAGCTCCCTTCCCTGAGAATTTCTCTCAATAATCTGTTGTCTGAAGAAGAATATAGAGTTGTCCACTTGCAAGAGCTAGAAATCCTTGATGAGAGATGCCTTAGTGCCCTCAACCACCTCCACATGTATCAAAATTTCCTTTGCCTCTAGTTCAACAAAATGATTAAACCTTGTCAGTTTGAGGTTGGTGATCTTATCCTGCAGCACAATATGAAGAACCTCCAGAACCGTGAAAAGAAAGGAAAGTTTGAACCTAATTGGTTGGGGCCCTTCATCATCACAGAAAAGTATGGTTCTGGCACTTATTAGATTGCTTCACCAGAGGGAGATCTGATCCTTGATCCTGTAAATATTGTACATCTCAAGCGCTTTTATGCTTTATCCTTCAGCAGTACATTGTACAGTCAAAAATTATCAAAATCCAAAAAAATCAGAAAAGCAAAAAATCCAAAAACATTCAAAAAGAAATAAAAAGAAAAAAATACAAAAACATTCAAAAAGTAATCAAAAGCAAAAAATCCAAAAACATTCAAAAAGTAATCAAAAGAAAAAAAAATGAAAAAATTCAAAAAGCATAAAAAATACAAAAGATTGAAAAAGTATCAAAAAAGAAAGAGAAATAAATCCATCCATCTGTTAAAACCATTTCGGTGGCGCAATGGATAAGTACCATGGTGAAAACCTATTTTAGGCACCATGTGTAGTTAGATCCACCATCTATTCCATACATCTTACATCGCCTCCCATAATAAATTCACTACCCAAATCTGTGTAGGTAGTTCCCTGAACGTTTTCCACTTTCACAATTAAATCGCATTCCCGCACGACTGAGCTTACCATATCAACATTGAGCTTTGTTCTAGACATAGTGACCGCAAACATTTCTAAAAAATCAGTAGACAAATTTACTTTCCTCATGTCATTCTATTCACAAGTAATTGCCAGTGAAATCCCATTTCTATCAATCAATCTATGGCCCATCAGGATGCATCCTTCCGATGTCGGTTGTTCTATCAATCCTCACATCAAAATTGTTCATGGAAATAACTTTAAGACTCAATGACCACTTGTTCAAGATGCCCTTTTGCTGATTTTATCTTGTGTTTCAATGTGGCCTTATCACAATAGCCTCAATCTTTTATATCTTGGCTCATTATGGTGAGTACATAGTGGAATACGTGTCATTTGTGGTATGATCTTCTTTTCATAGATTGTTAGTGCATTTATGTTTTGATATTTAGTTATGACTATGTATACCTCACTGGGGGCAGGATTCATGCATCTCAAATCCATAAACAGATCTGGATGTATTGTGTCTCCTCATGAGTAACATTTCATAGGTCTCATCATAACTGATATCTTGCATTCTTTTTCCTAACAACCTATTTGTCTGATAGTCTAGTCCACGCAAAGGAACCATGTCACTTGTGTTTTCTAGCACATGGTGCATTACTCCTTTTGTAATATCAAACTAGGGTGTGCTCTCCAACATTAACACGGTATAAATCCCACTATCATCATAGTTAGGATTGCATTTAGCTAGGTCATATTGCACTTTGATTTTGCTTTTGGCAAGGTTTCTATTTATTCCCCCTATCCAGTCACCTAAGTGATTTTATTAGACCTATTTGACACACAAAAATAGTGTCCTCATATTCCTCATATTGCACTCATTCATTAGGTTACTATTACTAATCATTAAGTTCATTCATTAATCATTAATTCATTATAAGTTGCATTGTTACTTCATTCATTACTCATTAGTCATTATAGTTACATATAGTTCCATTCATTATCCATTACATTCATTATTATAGTCACATTATTAAGTCATTAAAATCATTCATTTCAGTTCATTCATTTTAGGTTCATCCATTACACATTTACACATTATTTATTTTACTATCACATTTGCATAATTACATGTAAAAAACATCCATCTATAAACATTTACATATCACATCTAACATATATATATATGTGTGTGTGTGTGTGTGTGTGTGTGTGTGTGTGTGTGTGTGTGTGTGTGTGTGTGTGTGTGTGCATCACATCCCTGCATCACAAATAGGTCAGTATAATCATATACATTCATCTCATCCTGCATGTCAGTCATAAACATCATGTAAAACATATAAACTCATAACACATCCATCATGCATAAACATCACATCATATAGCATCATATAATAAAGTCCACAAAAGTCCATGTATATCTCTCAAAATGTTTATCATACATAATGTGTCACATAAATTCTACAAAAATGTGTATCAAAATGGCCTGAGAAGAATCATGGTGGTGGCTAGGATGGTCATGCACCCCTGCTCAGACATGGCAGTAAACCCACTAATCCTTGTGAATCTCACCTTGTGCTCTCAAGAAATGCCCACTCTGAGTATGCAGGCTGTTGTAGTCCCTCTGGCACCACACTATGATAGAGTCCCATATAATATGTGGCCTCTCATCCTCTCCAACCAACATCCCTCTGTGTTGCAAAAGTGTATCCCAGCACCTACCCTAGACCTGCAGCCTTGCCTGCCTAGCGAGCTATATCTTGCTCAACTCTGTAATCCTTTACCTGCCTCCATGATAAGTCTTGCTCTGCTATCAGAGCTATTATTTGTGCTGACATGGCTGCCAGCTCCTTTGCATCCCCCTCCTCCTGTCCCACCATCGATAACTCACCACTGTCCACCTGAGCCTATAATAGGTCTAATGCTCTCTGAGCACTATCACCCCGAGATGTCTCTACTACTAGCTCCCCCAATACCCTGGTCATCTCTGTTTAAAAATTTACAGCGGTAGCCTGAGCAGTAGCTAGTAAACCATGTAGTCGCTGGATCTTGGCCTGTGCGCTCACCTCAGTCACCTACGATGTCGCTAATAAGCCTTGTACCCTACCAAGCTCAGTCCAAAGACTGTCCCACTCTGCCACCACTATGTCATATACATCTTGGGCTATGTGCATAGCTAGTGGTCCCTATCCCAATGGCCCTTGTGGCCCTTGTCCATGTTTCGGTGGCCCCTGTCCCCTGCTCTTATCTCTGTCCCTGATCCTATGCCTGTATGTCGAGGAGTATGGGTGGCTGCCTCCTTGCAGGTATCTCTACCTATCCTTGCCTCCTCTTTGATAAAACCCTGGGCTAGACTCTCCTCCCCCCAGCCTCTCCTCTATCTCCTCCATCCTCACCGTCATCATCTCCATCCTACCCTCCTCCCTCTCCAGGCTCTCATCTTCCTAAATAACCCTTGGCACGGTTAGTCTAACTAGTCTGTGTGCTTCCCACCATTGTGTGTATGCTGGGACAACTCCAGTATCCTATAAGGACTCCCATGCCCTTATCCAGGGCATGTCGGTCATCCCTATCCATGATCCTTGGGCTATCCATGGATCCACCCCCATCCCCCATATGCTCCCCACCTCTCGTGACACTAAAGGATGTGGGAACCCATCTGGCATGGTCTCCTATATCTATCCCATCTGGCTTCGTACTCTAGAGGGCATGCACTTGGAAATCATATAAGCAGTCCGCCCAATCAACCAGCAGTTTATCTGAACAAATATCATATAATATGAGTCATAAAACCCATCCTCTGCATATCCATCCTGTTGCAAGACCTGGTGTCCCCATGCTATCTACGGATCCACCCCCATACCCTATATGCTCCCCACCTCTCATGTCACCAAAGGATGTGGGAGCCCATCTAGCATAGTCTCCTATATCTGGCTCATCTACCTCCATACTCTAGAGGGCATGTACCTAGAAATCATATAAGCAGTCCGCCCAATCAACCAGTAGTCTATCTAAACAAATATCATATAATATGAGTCATAAAACCCATCCTCTGCATATCCATCATGTTGCAGGACCTGGTGTCCCCATGCCTTGCACCCTGCATAGGGTGCCCACTGAATATCTCCCATCTCATCTATCCTCCACCGCTAGTATCCAACTGAGTCTGTGGCCTCATAGCTGATAGGTGGCTTGTTTCTACATGTGAATGGCTCATAAGCCCTCTGGTCTCCTAGGGCCTGATCGATCATATAACTGCAATATGCTCCCACACCCATACAAGTAGCAGAGTGCATCTTGGCCCTGGTGCCCTACCCTTATGATAGGAGCACATATGTAAATCATAATATAGATGTCCCAGAATCATGAACCCCTAGCAGTATTGGTCGCCATCCTCCACCATGCTACTCAAAACTCACGCCTAGCCAATAGGAAATCCTTTTCCTGCATGATCAGGCATCAACCATCCCCCAATCAATACAGCCAAATATAGGGCCACCCGCCGCAACCGTGGCTGAAGCATCATCACTCCCACCCATGACATCCACTTCCGTGATGTCGATAGATCTGCATATCTCCTCCCGAAAGCCATCTCCATGTACAACTCTGAGCCCTCAAAATAGTACTCAAGTATCAGCCCCTGAATTGACACTCTGTAGATCCTCCACACATCGTGAAGGGTGATCATGGCTTCCCCTGTCGAGAAGTGAAAGCTCAAGGTGGTGCTATGTCACCTCTTGATCAGTGCAGACATAAGCACATTATGTGCTCTTAGATGGGGCTAGTAGTGTACGTGCTCCATCCTGAAAAGTGTCACAATCCCCCACTCTACAGCAGTCAGCTCGTGCTCCAGCACCATAGTCGCTGGAAAGCACTCCCTCACCCAGAAGGTAATAGTATCCTCCTACATCCACCCAGCTCATGTTAGATATCAGATAGCATTCTGGGGCATCAAAAACTGCCCCTAGCCTGATCTGGGGCATCAAAAATTTCTCTTGAACCCTTTCCTCACTCTCCTTTTCTTCCTTCTCTTCCATTTTTAGGTCAATCAGTGGAGACGTCGATTCACCCTCATAGATGGTGAATCTTCACAGCCGCATATCTGTGAAGATGGCAGTTTAGGCTACAGCCTCTTTGCTACGCAGATGGCAGAGTTCTATCTCTGCCAACCTTTTTCACCTTCCTCTGCCCTCGTAGACGGAGATCGAGTGATCTCCATCTGCATAGACTTTGATCATTGATCAGTTGTCTGCGAGGATGACAACCTGTTGATCATCGTCTATGTAGACAGTGGTCAGGCGACCACCGTCTGCGCTGCAGGCCGGTTTGGAGCGCATTAAAAGTGCCATAAATGCATGAAAAAGTGTTAAAAGCATAATGGAAAAGGAGGCCTTCACTTATTCACCGGTGGTCTAGATTCTGCAGGTCGCTGGTGGAACCTAATCCACTCCTCGAGCTGTGCACGCTCTCGCTCTACTGCCATTGCTCTTCTCTTCTTCTATCTTTTTTTCTCTTTGTGAGTGAAAGTGACTTCTCTTTGGGCCTCGGTGGATTATTTATAGCCCCTTAGGGCCTGTTTCTTCCATCCTTCCTGTTCCTGGCTCTGGTTCCTTTTTTTTCTCTATTTCTTTTGGACACGCCATGTAATTGATCTTCTTTCCCTTTTTTCCTTCCTTTTTCGAGAAAATTTTGTTACAATTTTTTATTTTTTCCTATTATTTTTTCGAGGGGGCACACTCCTCCACTCTTGCTGCCTTAGGTTTTCCTGACCTTTCTGGAGCATCTTATTTTCTTTTCTTTGACGTGACACCACTTTCAATGCCACATCAAAGAGGGGCAAAATGTAGACATCTAAAATTATCCTTATATTAATTTAATTAATATTCCTATAGCATTATTCTTCTATCTATTTAATTAAATATGATTCACTTTCCTTAGTATTTAAATTTAATTTAAATATTATCCCCTTTAATGCATTAAATTTTATTTATATACATTCCCCTCATTAATCCCTTTTAAATAAATTTTTAATTTATTTATTCCTCCACATGACTTAATTCTACTAAACTATAATTAATCTAAATTTAATTTAGATTAAACTAATTTGAACCTGGATCCTACCCTATCTCACATCACTCTCACCAAATAAACCTATTCACTAATCAATTAAGGTTAATTAGGCTAATTTCTTGATTCCTACACAAATTAGTCCTAATTATTTGCTCACACATGTGTGAGCAAATTTCCAAAAATTATCTTTTCCAAATAATCATAATTTGGTACCAACAAGGTTTCTTACACCCATGATGACATCTTTTTACACTTTCTAAAAGTGTTTCATTGGACCAAAACTCTTACACCTCTTACAAGATCCTTCACATGTGTACTTTAAGTACACCTTGATCCATCCCATCAAAAGTTGTTCACACGTGTGAGCAAAGTGGGTCTCTTGCATGGCTTATGTGTCCCTCATGTGGCACCTATGCGGATGTCACATGAGCTCCACCTCATCCAGGCCCTCTCTCTCCTCCAAAAAATCTATAAACAAAGGCCATTGTCAAGAGAAAATCATCTCTCATTTATGCATTGTTATCATGCTAATTTAGTGCTAGAATATCATAGTGCATTTTTCATGTTTATGTTCTTAGATAATCTAGAAATCACATTTTAGGTAATCATGGTGAATGAATCTAGTTCTATTTTCATTTTATCTTGCATAGCATTTTAGTATAGTTTACATCTTCATTCTCATCATTTGATGAAGGTTTGAGACAAGTTCCTCATACTTGTTCTTGAGCTCTTCATTTTATCCATTAGCATGCATTCTAGTTTTCATCCATAAATCTAGTGGGATATTAATATTGTGTTGGGAGAGCACACCCACAAATATCTCTAAGAGCAAATCAACAAGGCTTGGGTGCACTTGTTAGGCTCATCGGAGGTTGTGGTGTAAATCTATTTATTTTTAAGCTTTCATTCAAATATGCTAACATAGTTTATGATTTCTAATTACTAACCTTTGTTTTTTGCGTGTTTGAGTGATGGTGTTTGGTAGGTAGGTTTTATCACATACATATATAAATATACAGATTGATATATATATATATATATATATATATATATAAAATAAAAGAATGAAAAGAATAATGCTTCTGCAAGAATTCTAACACAGATTTCTTATGAACCATGGAATTTACTTAAACATCTAATAGTAGCTAATCTAAATAAATCTCTTCATACCGCAATACCATCTTCAACTAACCAATTTATTCTATAATCCATATAATATGAGCTACTTTTAATTCTATCAAGAGTTTTGCGCTGGTAATACTCAAAAAACATTCAAAGTTTTAGCAAAAGTAACTATAACCTTTTAAAATGTTCGGGGGTGATATCTAACTATTAGAAAAAACTATGGTTTCCTCCTCATGGGCGTATGAAAGACCAGTTCTTCTTCATTAGATTCTTCGACGCCCAAGTTGAACCTTATTTTGCCTTAACTACTTTGAAACCTTTAGTCATTTTCCAGAGAATAGCAGGCGGGAACATTTGAATGTCCTCAAGAGTTATGGACCCAAAATCATCTTCAACCTAAAAACCTTCAACATCCAAGTATTCTTTCACCTATTTTACATCTTCACTCAGTTTCACCCAAATCTATTTCAAGAGGAAGTTGACATTCCTTCTGATGATGAATAGTCTGTTATAGAAAACCTTCTTATCTTTAAAGACCAAAATTGTCCTTCTCACACATAGGGTATTGTTAGCCGATGAGCACATAGGGTTTGCATAGTAATCTTTCGGGAAGGGGATCATTAGATCATTATTAATACTATTAATAGCAAGAAGGATACCATTATAGTATTTATCATTGAAGAGTTGAATGCACATGGAGATTACTTCACCTTTAGAGATTTTCAAGGTGAGGAGGATAGCTGCAAAGGTGTCAATAATGTCACAATTCACCCTATACACATTCATAGTTGAAGGCCTCCTCCCCCATGATTCGCTCCATGGCCATTTTTCCTAGATCGTCTATTTCAAGAAATTTGTCTCATCTCTCTAGTTTGATTGGACCTCTAAAGACCCGAAGGTATTTTTCCCCAGCGCTAATGAGTTTGATATTTGTTTCCATACCACTTTCTTAGCAGAAGATGCACTAGGAATAAAGAAACATTGCAATCTTCCGAATGAAGAATGAGTAAATGAATCATGTTTAAGTCTATTAAACCTTATTTTAATCTCTCATTGGGGGTTGCTATGGCGCAATAAATGTTGATGGCTTGAGAGATTTATTTGCTCATCTATTATAGTCAGATGAGGCTAAGTCATGTTGCATAGGATGGCTTATGTGAATCATTACATCAAAGTCAAGTGCTTTTGATGTGATGTATTGCAATCAAATTATAATATATGACGATTTAGGAATCGCTATCATGTGTATATAAATAGGGGATAAATGGTGAAGAGATTAACATAGTTGTAGACTTGCTATTAAAGTACCTCTAAAAGATGTGATCAAAGATTTGGCCTACTTTGGTATTAATTGTGGTTCCATGAGATCAGTCAGCCCTTGATTTGAGGATTGCCTATAAAGTGAGCTTGTCTAGTCGAAGGACGATGATGCTCAGTTTATATTAAAACCTGAATAAGAGTGAGAACACCTATATGTAGGAGGTGATATAAGTATGATGCAATTATGAGTGAATAAGTGCTACTATAATATATTAGATACCCAGTGAGAATGATTCTAACACTATATAAAATGAATCTATTAATACATATAGCAATTAGTATATGTATATATATGAATATATATATATCTGTGTGTGTGTGTGTATCTAAATATAAATATGTGTTAATATATATATATATATATATATATATATA
>MU227387.1:215354-237124 GCA_018584345.1 Thuja plicata | reverse complement strand
ATTTTACTAGCCAATATTATAACATAAATTTCAAACTCAATAATTCATGTGCATTAATAAAACATGGAATACTTATCTTAAGTTTCAAATATTTTCTTTCGTAAGGTGATCCCATATAGGAAATATCAACTCTCATCAAATTTTGAAGTTGTTTGTGGAGGACACACTGCAGGAGATCATAATATTATTCGTGCTAGCCATATCGACAACCTTCATGTAGAGTGACAACAAAGAGTGGATGATCATCATTTTCTCACTCTTAACTAAGGATGGTTTAAATGGAAATTTAATATTGGTTATTAATCCCCCCACAATGTACAATTCCCACTCTTATATCATTGAACAATACTCATGTCTTCTTGTTAAATGACTTGATTGCTCCAAGAGAGTTGAAACTCTATAATTAATTCTTTTTTTTCTTTTTTTTCTATAAAGAGACACACTTCCTTGAATACATTCTTCTTTGTTAATGCTTAACCACTATCATAACAAATTAATATATCTCTTTAATGAAAGCCACTTTCAGGAATTTCACATAGACCCGTACACAGTCCGTCATAACGTTTGAACCCCATACTATCTCTCCAATCGCTACGATGGGATTCTTTGAATTTTGTTTTCCCCAACATATCCAAAATTCAAAAAACATCCAACGATGGATTTGTGAGATATGGTCGCTTTACTGAGACTGTATTTTTTGAGACAGTTACACATTCACCATCAACAAACTACTCACTTACATTTGCAGTCTGGCTCTGATACCATGTTAATTTTTCAGGATAACTGCAAATGGGACATGTCTATTCATTATTATTTATAAGAAAGGACATGCCTCTTTCCATTAATTATAATTTATTCAATCTTATAATGTTTCATCAATCAATTATTAATTAAGAATAATATAATTATTTAATATTGAATATTAAAATTTATATGATTAGTAATAATATAACATATATATTATATTATTATTAATCAACATGTATAATATATATTATAATGATCATATGACTGAAGCTACAAATATTAACACTCCCTCTTAGCTAGGGAGGATGATCAAACAGAATGTGTAGTGGTCTCCTATGTCAACACTTATGACCCTCACCATAGCTATACAAAACATCAACAAAAATGTTAGGAAGAGTTTTTGAGTTGTGGTTTTGAATAGAAATTTATGGAATTCTGGTTACGATTGCTTTCATGAATAATTATTATGTAGATGAATGCTTTATGGTAAATGTGTTTTTTGCGTGAATAATTGTGTTGTATTTAATGATCACCGTTGTTATTTTACAAAATTTTATTTTAGCATCCTCGCGAAAAGATGAAGTAGCCGGCTCTGTAGCCCATGCGCTGGTAAATATCTTTGCCTTCATCAGTGCCCAACAAATTTTAAATGGAAAAATAATGAAAGGAGATTTATTTTTTAACTTTAATTTTATTTATTCTCATTGGATATTGTTTTAATTGGAGTGCCTTCTGATATAAACAGTTATGTTTTGTCTTGACCATAGTTTTAAATGTTGGAAATAATTTGAAATATTTCTGTAAAGCATTTCCTATTAGTGCTTTGAATGATGTTATTGCAAGAACAATGTCATCACGATGAATATCCACATACAGGCATTCACTCTCAACTGCCTCAGTCATAATTAAAATTGGGAGGCAAAACCTTTAGAGGGGCTATCAATGGTGATGACACTGAAATAACAGTCCTTACTCAAATCATCCAGCTTCCTTACAAAAGCACCTCACTTAGGTTAATTGATTTGAGCAGCAAAGGCCTCCATCTGTTTGATCTATTTTTTCACCTTCTTCTTGGTCTATTTCTTCATATTTATAAATTATTTTTCTATATTTAAATGTAAACAAGTAACAAAAAATTTTATTTTTAAATATCTGTTATAAATATTTATATTTAATTATCATATTTCATGATGTTTCTATAATTTAATTATTTAAAATAAAGTAATATAATGTCAAAATTATCTTTTCATATAGATTGTAATAAAATTATTATTCTAAAAAATGTATAAGAGATTTTTCTATAAATAAACTATAAAAATATATATGAAAAATACTTAATGAAAATAGAGATGTTTAGTAATAATATAGTAAAAATGTAATTAGAAACATCTTATTTTTCTAATGAAAATATTAGAAAAGTATGAAGATATTTCTATATATTTTTTCTACTTAGATGTTTCTATATTCTCTTTATACTTTTCTAATTAGAAGCATCTTCATTCTCAATTAGAAAAGTGAAGAAGTATAAAAAGAATATAGAAGAAAAATCTTATTTATCTAATTGAGATTCAAGATGTTTTTAAAGTAATTAGAAACATGTTAGTTTTTTTGAAATTATTAGAAAAGTATTTTTTCATATTTATAAATGTAAAATAGTAACAAAATTGTATCTATAAAAGATTTCTTCAAAGACTAAATTAGAAAAGTGAAATATATCTATATCTTTGAATGAACAATAAATTTTGGAGAGAAATAATTCAATAGTAAGGCATGACATGTGATGAAGGATGGTGAAATTTCTTCATTATTATTTAAATATACATTTAATATAAGTCTATCATTAAAAAGAGGAACATGAAATCTCTAGAAATATTAATTCATAATATGTAATATAATTATTTTGAAAAAAAATTAAATTAATTATATGATAGATTTTTAATTAATATTTCAAATCACAACATAACCTTTAAGCTAAATCAAGACTTAACTCTAACACTAAACCAAATTGAACCCTGATCCTAAAACAAATTTAATTGTAACCCTAACCCTAATCACAATTAAATATTAAACCAAATTAAACTTTAACTCTAAGGAAAAAATGAAACTCTGCCATAAAATTAATTCTAAACCATAACAATAAACCTTGTTGGAAATGGGTTGAGTAACTGAGAGGGGAGGGGTGAATCAGTTACCACAAAAACAAATCCAAGTCCCTTAGATGTCTTAATCAAACTTATCACTATTACTCGGTTAACAATGATATTATGTTGTTACTCGGGTAACCAAGCAATCTTAAGATATTAACTGTGATTATCCTTTAGTGATTAAGTGCAGAAACATAAAGCATAAAGAAAATAACATGTACACAGATGACACCAAGATTTAATGTGGAAACCCGTTTTGGGAAAAACCCACCAATTGCAACTAGTTATTGTTTTTCACTCTTCTGAAGTGAGCCCTGTTAGGAGCCAACCATGTTAAATGTTACAAAACACAATGTTAGGTGTGACCCTGTTAGAGGATTTAATCACCCTGTTAGGAGTGGCCTTGTTAGAGGTCTTCAAACACTTCAATGTAGAAATCACACCTTGTGAGAGGATTTATGAAAGACTGTTAAGTCTACTCTGTAAAGAGATTTGGATCACTGCTACAATTGTTAGAGAGTAACAATGGATTGACCTGTTTGAAGAAGCAACTATCCTTGCTGATTCAGATCTCTACTCTAGCTTTAAACTGGATCCTCATTGATCGAATATTCTATTGCATCTCGGTCTGGATGTTCTATCCTTAATCAGAATTCCATCTTATTTTGCCTTCACTCTTCATATCAAAGAACTCTACCACTTCTCACACATTCAATCCAAACTAGACCTTGTATATATATGATAAGCCTTGTCAAGTCAGATTGAATAACCTCCCAAATATATAATAAAACTTAAGTTTGTCAATTGCATATAACCAATTAAACATAAAGTATAAACTAATGTTAGTCGGCTGACACTAAGTGTATAACTCGATTAACATTGTAATACTTCAATGCCCGACCATTACTAAAATGCCATAGTGAACTCGGGTAGAACTTAAAATTACTTTGGCTGATATTGTTAGGAATAACAGTCCACAAGACAACTGAGAGGGGGGTGAATCATTTGTAATATATATTATTAAACTTTAAACTTTATAAACCAAAACTGCTATGCAAATGATAACACATTAAATGCCAACACCATAACACAATGCTTGTTGTTGAGGAAATCTTGTTAAAGGTAAAACCCCGATGGGAATTAGCACCCACAAATAATGTACTGAGAGTATAGTATCCCTGCTAAAATATTTAGCCTTGTTAGGAGTGTATTACAACATTACAGTACACAGTCCTTGGTAGGAGACAGACCCTGTTAGGAGTCAAGAAAAGTAGTAGGTGCACTACCTAGGCATACTGCCCAAAGAAGGTTAAAACCACCCTCAAGGATTCACAATCCGAACAAGTGTATATAGAAAATATACAATCCAGGGAACTATCTTTGCTTGGTCAGTTCCAATGAAGTACTCTTGTCACAAAACTCTTCTCTACATCCAGCAGCAAAACAAGTCTCACAGCTTTCACTTCTCTTTCCCTTTTAATCTCTACGACATCTTTCCAAAAGAAAAGATCTCACATATATACCTCCTTACAATAATTATGTAGGTCGGTCAATTACGGTTTCCCAATATACAAACAATTGATTAGGTCGGCCAATTAAGGCTTTCCAATATATAGATAATTATATAACCCCTTGATAAGATACACACAATACCTATAACAAGTAAACATAAAATACAATCCATCACATAAATTTCTAGATCTGCAATCCATGCTCACAATTTATTTTACATGCTACATGTCTCAAGTTGGCCACCAGATAGGTCTCCTCCAGAATATACACCACAGCTGATGTCACCAGTAATCACACAAAAATCAAACTCAACCCATTATTCCAACATATGTCGGTTGTCTACCTGTAATCTCACTTCATTTGAAATATCTTCACCATAAAGATATACCTGAAATACAGAGACCTTCTCTATCTAGCATCACAATTACAGTCCAGAAACTAGTCTTCACCAAATCAACTGTAACATCCACAATATGCAACATAAAGCCAAGCGAACTTAGAAATAAGTTCAACACACATCCTTCTTCATATATCCAACTTTGATCATTCTAAATCATCCGTACAGTGTCTGTACACTTCTATCAGTGAAGTAACAAGTCTTTCCTCTCCACAGAAACATATGTTGACATCAATGACAAAACATGAATATCAATAGTATGATCAGTACCAAAAAATGATATCATCCAGCAATCTCCCCCTTTGGAATTAATGGCAACATAAGGAAAAATTCATCAACTCAAAAATACTTTCTCCTCTCAATAGAATCTTCGCAACATCCTCAACACAAATCTCCCCAAAACAGTAGGGATTTTCACATAGAATCTTTCTCCCTTTGGTAGCAATGGAAAAGGGTGCCATAACTCATCTGTAGTCTTCTATAAGGTGTATCTTTTTCAAATTTTCATGTCCAATCAACCAGGTGCAAAATCACCCAAACATGCTTTAGTGTTCCTGTGATCACTCCCCCTGAGGAGTAGATCCATACATCAAGTCCAGAAAATGATATAGCTCTGAAAGTCACTAGACTGATGCATATCTACATCAATTAATTACCACTGGGAGGGGCCATCACCCCAAGCATGCTTCTAAGATATTCAAAAGCATATTTTGGCAAAGGTTTGGTAAATATATCTGCTATATGTTCCTTTGTGCTGATGTATTCCAGTTTAATTTCTTTCACGGCTACCTTCTCCCTCAAGAAATGATACTTAATGGAAATGTGCTTAGTCTTTGAATGCATTACATGATTCTTTGACATGTTTAGTGTGCTAGTGTTATCACAATGGATAACCACCAGTTCTTAAAAAATTAATCCAATGTCTTTCAACATTTGTTTCATCCAAATAACTTGTGTGCATTTTTTTGCAGCAACAACATATTCTGACTCAACAGTAGATTGAGTAATACAGTTTTTCTTCTTACTCAACCAAGAAACTAGCCTTTTCCCAAGGAAAAATACACCACCACTTGTACTCTTTCTATCATGCACATTACCTACCCAATCAACATCAGTATAAGCCTGCAAGGTAAAATCATCTAATTTTTCATACCACAATCCATATTTTGTAGTCTCTTTCAAATATCTAAAAAAAAATTCATAATAACAAACTGTGTTTCTTTAGGATCTGCCTGATATCTAGCCACAATTCCAACTGCATTAGTAATATATGGTCTAGTGTCAGTTAGATATTATAGACCACCAATCATAGATCTATACTTTGTTTGAACAACACTTTGAGTCTTAGCATTACTAGTTAGTTTCTGTCCAATCACCATAGGTGCTCCAACAGGTTTACAATCTTTCATTCCAAATTTCTTCAACATTTCCTTAAGATACTTGGTCTGAGATATAAAAATGTCATTCTTACTTTGATTAATTTACAAACCAAGAAAATTTTTTATTTCACCAGTCATTGACATCTCAAATTCATTTTCCATTTCTTTAAAGAACTTCTTACTCATCTTGTCATTGCCTCCAAAAATGATATTATCAAAAAAAACTTCTATAATCAAGATTCCATCTTCATCATTTCTTAAATATAAATTAATGTCTGCATTACTTTTCCTTAAACCAAGACAAAGTAAGTACTTGTCTAGCCTTGCATACCATGCCCTCGGTGCTTTTTTCAATTCATACAGTGCTTTCTTCAGCTTATAAACCATGTTTTCATCATCTGTCAAAGGAAAACCATCAAGTTTCTCAATGTAAACTTCTTCTTCCATATCACCATTCAAGAATGTTGACTTCACATCCATCTGATAAACTTTAAAGTCTTTATGTGCAGCATAAGCAAGAAATAATCTCACAGCTTCCAATCTAGCAACAGGAGAAAATGTTTCTTCATAGTCTATACCTTCTTGTTGCGAATAACCTTTACATACCAGTCTAGCCTTGTTTCTTACCATTGTTCCTTCCTTATCCATCTTGTTTTTGAAAACCCATTTAGTACCAATCACATTTTTGTTCTTAGGTCTTGGAACCAATTCCCAATTATTGTTTTTTTTTATCTATTCAAGTTCTTCTTCCAAAGCTTTAGTCCAAGATTCATCTCTACATTCTTCATCAGTAGTTTTCGGTTCAACTTGAGAAATAAAACAAATATCTTCTCTATCTTTAGATCTAGTCATCGTGCCCTTACTTACATCACCAATTATTTGATCTTATGATGGTTCTTGTTTACATACCTCAATGTCTTAGGAGTCTTAGTAACCTCAATCAGTTCATCTTCAGTCTTATTGTCAACCATCAAATGTTCTTCAGGTTCAATAGTAACCTCTTTCATTTATGTAATCTGACCAGAGTCGTATATTATTTTCTGAATCTAAAACTTTTCATCTA
Source organism: Thuja plicata (assembly GCA_018584345.1). Classification (NCBI taxonomy): domain Eukaryota; kingdom Viridiplantae; phylum Streptophyta; class Pinopsida; order Cupressales; family Cupressaceae; genus Thuja; species Thuja plicata. The sequence continues at coordinate 229,882 of MU227387.1, read as the reverse complement.
TCCTAACATTGGCACTTTCAGTCAACTTCCTCAATCTCATATTGTAACATTTATATTCTTTACTCTTAGTAGAATAACCAAGAAAAATTCCTCATCACTTCTAGCATCAAACTTTCCTATCTCATCGTCTCTCTTGATATAACATTTAGTACCAAATATTCTAAAATATTTCACAGTAGGTGTATGATCAAACCATAATTCATAAGGAGTTTTACTTGTACCTTCTCTGATTTGAATTTTGTTCAAAGTGCACATAGCAATACCAATAGCTTCTCTTCGATGAACATGTGATACATTACCTTCCAGTAGCATAGTCCTTGTAGCATCTAATATAGTTCTATTTCTTCTCTCTGCAATCCCATTCTATTGTGGTGTCCTAGGTGTAGATGTCTTTCTAAATATTCCACGCTCTTCATAGTATGAATTAAATAACTCTATTGTAAACTCACCACCTCTGTCTGATCTCAAACACTTTATCTTCAGGCCAAATTCATTCTCAACTTTTGCTTTAAATAACTTGAACTTGTCAAATGCTTCATATTTCTCTCTCAAATATGTAACCCACATCATCCTAGAAAAATTATCAACAAAAAGTATAAAGTACCTTTCACCATAGTATGATCTAGTTCTTATAGGACCACACAGATCTGTATGCACCAGATCCAACTTCCCTTTTTCTGAATAAGCTTTGCTTTCAAAAGTGCTTCTATTTTTCTTCCCCATAACACACTCTCTACAGATAGTGTTAGATGGCTTCACAATCTAAGGTAGATCTCTTACTAATTGTTTCATACTCGCCTTCACAATGTTATCAAAGTTAACATGACAAAATCTTTTGTGCCATAACCAACTATCATCAACCTTCACAATAAAACAAGAAGCTTTAGATGTGTTCAATTCAAATATGTTACCTCTAAATTTAGTACCAGATGTTGTTAACGGGACTTTGTGACCAGGTCCGCCAACAGAGGTAAGTTGTCATCGGGTACCAGGATATCAGCCAACATCGCCTGTAAAGGTTGTCCAGGGAAATGAGATTCCCCGGGCTCTAAGCACGTGAGAATCGGGTCTTGACGTTATAGGGCTTAGTTGGGAAATGTGACTATTTTGTTTGAGGGGGGATAGTTGGTTATCTTAACTCACCATCCTTGGGGATTCAGGTAAGTGGGGTTTCCTGCAAGCGCGCATCCATCTTAACAAATAAACTTCAAAAGATACTGCAGAGTTAGAAATATTTCATCTACCTATATTTATACGAAACATTCAAAACATCAACAATGCTCTAACACACTACACTAAATACTGAAGAAACACAAGACCATTAGCTCATATTTTATTAGTAGAAAAGGAAAGGAGGTCGTTAATCTACTTTAAGTATCAGAGCAGAGGACATAAAGAACACAAAGCATAAAATACCATTAACCCAGAAGTCAGAATGCTAACAACGTCATTGAGAGAACTCTTCCTTCTTCATTAACATCTCTTCCAGCAAGCACTAGTGCCTGTTACAATGGTGGCTCCAAGGGAGCATTTAACTACTAAAAGCTTAGAAACTATGGAGCATTGAGCTCTGCAACTAAGAACTAAGAAAATCATATTGCTACTAGCTATGGACTGCAAAATCATCAATTTTTCCGACCCTTGGAATGAGGTCAAACTTTTTATTTATACACATCACTTGACCTAAAATTGACCTAACTTATTTTACACTTCACAATATAATAATATTTCTAGTGGCCGATACTACCTATGCCACGCTACAAAAGACCTCGAGACGGAAAAGGTCTGACATGTCAGAAGAATAAGACAAGGAGGGAGGAATGGAAGAATCAGCCTCGAGAAGAGAGCTTGGAGGAGAAAGAAGAAATCTGATCCCTCGGGGATCAAGGCTACATGCCTCATAAATGGGAGGGTAGCTCACTATCTCTGATGCACCAGGTGTAATGTTGAAGTGGTGCGTTGGGAAGGCCATCTATCAGAAACCTCTTATCAAGCCGACGTGCCTTGTTGTAGTTACCTATTTTCTGACACCTTTTATTACTGTTTTGAAAGTGACTGGTCGGCCTTGCAAACCAGGACATGGGTCACTTAAAGAATACAAAAAATGTGGGATCTAGAATTCTGGGATCTGGGAACTTGCATTCCAAAAGAATGAATACATCTGAAACATGGTTGGTGAGATTCTCTAGGCTCTAGAGAACTTTATTGTTCCTTATGATTTTTCCCAAGCCTCCAACACTTGGCCTATACTTTCTTGATCTACATCTCTAATTTTGTCCCATCAGCTGTGGACAGCCTCCAATGCCTCCTGAACATCTTCGGCCCCGCTCCAGAATTCATCCACCATCTTGATGCCATCATGTGATCGAATCATTATCTTGGACAATCTAGATAGCCTGCCCTAGTCAAAATCTCCAGCAGGCAGATACAGGGACTCCATCCAATCATCGAACTTGCTGAGGACATAGTCCTCTAGGGTACATGTCCCGGTGGTGAAGGGATCAACTTGCAATACTCCAACCATGAATGCTTTAAATAGACTCATGGGGTATTGGGCCATTGTCACTTTCTCTTTCAGGGCCTTAACCAGTTCCTTGCATACCTCACTTCTGAGGACAAGTCTGGAGTACTGGGCCTGGAGGGAATCATATGATTTGTCTCCCAAAATCCCTACCTCTGTGGTGACTTCTTCACCTATGTTGCAGATTTCTTCTAACCCGGCCTTCCATTTTTCATACTTCACTAAATCTTGCTCCCATATAATAGCAGAGCCCTTTGCCTGGTTGAGAAGAACATCAACTCGATAAAGGTCTGGGAGGGACACCACCATAAATTGTCTCATGGTGGTCAATTGATCAGCAGCCCACCCATCTACAACTTGTGCTTTCTTCTTCATGATTCATAGAGAATCCACATTGCCCTGTGCAAGTGGCAATATAGAGGAAGGGGTTCCGGGGTGGACCTTAGACAAAGGCTATGAAAGTTCTGTCAGAAGTGCGAGGAGATTGGCATTTGTTTCTCTTTCCTCCTTTAGCTTCTAACCTTTTTTTATGTATCTAGCCTCTATTACCTTGGTCGCTTCTTTTAGTAGATCCATCTCACCCTATTTATCTTTCCTCCCCAATGCTACTTCTGTTATGTTGTAATCCTTGGGCCTTATGGCCGCTGCATCTACATCTAGTGGGGGTGTTGCGATAATCACAATTGCACTACCTACTGGATTAGTCTGGAGAGTATGGACTATACGTGCTTTCTTGGGCTTTTTATCCTCTGCATTCTTGGCCATCATTTTCTCCAATGAGAGCGTAGCGCCTGAGGTCACTGCCAGGGCCTTTCTTTTCTTTGATTCGACCAGCCATTGGGGCTGCTGGGGTGGCTTTGTTGTTAGGACCTGTTCACTAGGATTTCTTTCAGAATCTGGTGGCACATTCCCAGAATGTACACTATCTTCAGGATCTTTCTCCCACTCTTGCTCTGGTTCCTATTCTTGTTCTTGTTCTTTTTCCTTTTCCTGTTCTTTGGAACCTTTGATGTTTTCCGCCACACTAGCATCTTTCATTATACTATCCGGAGCCTTTTCCCCGGTCTCAATATTATCTGTATTTTTAGGGACTTCATCCCTCCCGACATTAGTTGATTTTGTATTTTCATTATCTGGGACCTCCTGATCCATCTGTTGCTGTTGTTCTTGGGCCTTATTGACCTCATCTATTGGAACATTTTCCTCCACCGGAACATCTTCTGGGGGTGGGTGAAGTCTCTAGCCAAAATGTAACAAGGTGGTCGCCGTTACTACCTCACCAAATGTGCTCCGGGGCACCTGATCACCTGGAGTTACCAAAGGTGTTTGGAGCATGATGATCAAGGGTACAATTGATCATGTGGGTCTGAGTTCCCCAATCATTGATTTCTCATCTATGTGTTTCCTTGGTGTGTTCTCGGTCTCTTGGACTAGTATCTTCTCTTGCTTAGGCCCTGTTTGTACTTCTTCCTGAGCCTTTTTCTCTGATGTATCTTTCTCTCCTAGGATTTCCTTTTCTACGGGGACCTCTTCTTTATCTTGAGCTGCAATCTCCTCCATCGCATGACCCATATCTTGTTGGAGTTCCATGAGTTCCTCCACTAAGAAAGTATCATCAAAATCACCATGCGGGGGTGAGGAGTCTGAAATATCCTCTAGTTCGGGAGAGTCCAAACTGACATCCACTAGGGGCATATCTGGCATACCAGGACTGGTGGCTGCGCTGGGTGTAGGGGTCACCTTCTTCTTCTACTTTCTTATCAGTGGAGCCCTAGTGTCCAGAATACTAGTAGACTCTGCCTCAGTGAAATTATATCTGCTCATCATTGCTGCCAATGACAGGGATCCTGTCAGGTAAGCAGATGCCATTGGAGCTACAAGGAGGCCGGAGGATACCTGCATACTTATTTGTTGGCTGGCCAGCTTTGCCGACTCCATTTTTTGATGTAGTTGAGCCACCAAATGGGTGGGAACTTTTGGAGGCACTTTGGGGACCGGGACACCCCCTCTCTCTTTCCCTTTGCTTGTGCTTGGTTTAGCGGTCACAGAAAATGAAGAAGGTTCAGCGTCAATTGAAGAAGGGATGGCCTTTTTTACCATTGGTTTCTTTCGGGTGCTCTTGGGGCATGCCCAGGAAAAATACTGGTGACTTGCTTCTATAATGGGTTGACATACCCCTTCAATTATCAGGTCCTCAGGGGTGACCCAATCCACCGAAGGAAGATCTAGCTTGTCCAGCCCTTGTTCTTTATATGTTGGATCCTCCAGTGGCCCATCATCTTCAAATCCCTTTAGGAATATCTGAAGGTCTAGTGCTTTCATGAGCCCTTTGCTCATCCGTGAATGCTGTCGGGCCCAGAGATCAAAATTGTCTTAGCAGTCTACCCAAAAGTCTTCAATATCTACTTGATGTGGAGGGGATGCCCGGGGAAGTGTTGCGGAAATCTTGCTGAGAGGATCGTAGTTCTTCCATGTGTGGTGGAATTTCACCAGCCCTAAGTGCTTTAGTTTGTTGTCTTCCTCCTAGGCCACGGTGAGGCTACATTTATAATTCCCACATGAAAAAGGGAATCAAACATTGATAACCTTCTTCAATGTGAAGAAGGCATGCAGATCCATCATCTACCGATAGAACTCTAAAAGAATAATTTTATCCCCGTAATACCAAGGAAGAAGATGGGGCTTCTTGTTGAAGCCTATCACCCAAATGTAGGTGTGATGTTGGAATTGAATGAAATAGCAGTCGTAGGAGTTGACCAGAGTCATTGCTGCTTGTGACAGTCTGTACCCAAAATCCCGAGTAAGTGTTAGAATGTTGTGGTAAATGAAAGTATCATTTACCCGACAAAAATTTAAGAAACTAAGTTCCCATTGCACTTGGGGATAATGATCCCATGATGTCATTTGGCCCAAGCCATTCCCAAGATCCCCTACTATTCCCAAACCTAGAAAATCCGGTCTTTGTTGTGCTAGCACCCATAACACGTATGACATCATATAGAACTTGGAATTCTGGGCAATGGCCTTCAGCTATTTTTCTACGGGATTGGATATGAAGGCCACCCAGTTAAAATTCTGAGTGCAAGTGGTGATGCAGTATAGAAAGTAGTACATCCATGCTGAGAAATCTCAAGCATGGGGCAATCTAAAGATCTTGCATAAAAATACAATGCCCACCTGAATGGGCTCATTGAACTCCCTGTGGGGAATCTCCAACTTCACCCTCTTGTAGTCCCTCTTTGGGACTTTTAGCCAGTGGTTGTTGATATGTTGTCGGGAAATGAGTTCAGCGCCCTCGAGCTCCTGCAATGTCTGGAGTCAATTCCGGATAATGGATCCATTGAATTGTGGGATCCCCAGCCCTGAGGCAAAAGTTGCCGCATCCAAGGTGATGATTGTTGCTGGGTACTATAGTGGCCGAGGATCTAGGAGTAGGACGGTCTGATTTGGTGCATTGTACAGTGTTTCCAATTGGAGTATTAACTCTGGTGATTACACCAAATAGGGAAAGTTTGCTTCCTTTATGATACCAGAGGTGGTGATCTGAGTGGCCAGATTATCTCCAGTGGCCTTCAATTTGTAAATGGCTTGAATCAAGCCTTGCACTTCTGCCCAAGGTCTAGGTCTTGTGTCTGTTAACTCTTGAACCTTGGACTCTATCTTTGATCCCATAATGGCACTATCCCTTGGATATTTGGAGGTCAAGGGCAGGTTTTCCAACAACCTCTTGGCCTTAGTTTTGGTGACCACTCAGGTGAAAGTGGTAGGCAGCTCCAGGCTAGAAGGAGGGGTGATCACTTCAGACATTTTCAATCAACTTATCTGCAACCTGCAAGACCGGAGAATCGTTAGAACGTGATATATATAAAATAATATTAAAACTCTAGGGAAATTGTCACCACCCTGTATTTGTTCAACAAGTGTCAACATACATCAAAAAGTCTCAAAATATGTGTAATAAATGTGAATAGGACTCTGAGGGAAATCAAACCAAATGACAAGGGGAAACATAGGACAAGGGATTACTTAGGGCCTGAATCCCAGATAAGCTAGTCGTTGTCATGCCGATGTGACTAGTAAGAAACCATATTCGGCTGACATGGGTTGGCACGTGGTCAGGTGGTAGGCGACATAAAGGCATTAATGGTGACAAGTGGGCTGACACAGGGTAAAATAAATGCCAGATGGGACATGGTTTGAATGCCCACTTGTGGGAAATTAATCCTGCCATTAAGGTTATGAGACAGAGGAGAGAGAAATCTATCATGGCTCAAACCAGTGAGGTGTCGAGTTCAAACCACGGCAACTCCATCTCAATGAGCTCGGTCTCATGGTTAAAAATGTAATGCCAAAGTGCAAGGAACTCGTGAGCTCAAAAGGATATACAAGGTATATACATATAAACATAGAGCTGAAACATATATACACATGATATACAGAAAATACATAGCATTTATAGATTTATACAACTATGCACATATATACACGAGCTAAACTAAGGTAGTACACACCAAAAACACTAGCCTACAGCTACATAAAAGGTGGAAAACCTTCTCGCAAGGCCAACCCACCAACAGGAGGTGAACCAGAAATAGAGCACAAAATGAAACCAGCGAACAAAATGCAGACAAAGAAAACAGAGAAGGAAAAGCAAGGAAAACATAGAAACAACAAGAAACCAGGGAACCTACCTAAAATCCAAAGAAGATTAGGGAAAGAGCACACCAAGAGCACGTCTATGACGATCTCTACCTTCAACTAATCACGAACAGATACCTTGAATCATTGGATAATAACCCACTAAGCACAGAGTAATCACAACTTAATCGTAATTTAGTCGCCTAAGAATCACTCTAAATGCACAAGTGTTTAATCATGGTAACTGTAAAAGTGATATGTAATTACTATTTATACCCAAGGTAAAAGCAAGTTACCCTCTTTTCCCACAAACTCTGGAATAGGCAAACCTCCAGACTCCAAGCCCGAGGATTCCACACAACCATACCTTCTTGCAAGAAGAAGACATCATGACGGAGAATCTTAGATTCAATAATCCAGCTATGGAAAGAACAACAAAATTTGGGACCGGGTCCCGGAGACACAAAATACAAAAAGAAAAAAGAAAACAAACCTCATGGGAGGGAAAACCCGAAGAAGAAAGAAAAGAAAAAATAAAGACAAGGCAAGAGCTAAAGTGAAAAAAGGGGGACCCAACATTTTGTACACAAAATGTATGGATGGGTATGCAGGGTATAACAAATGGCTACTATCTGGAATGAATTCCTTAGTGCATTTGAGAACCACAGAATCTCTAGTTAGCAAAGCTGGAACCAATCGTTACTCAGGGAATCCTGTTTGCAAGGTGCGAAGTGTCTGAGAATATTCAGCTCATACATGATTCAATCCTTGGTCTTTTGTCAGTTGTGAAGTGTGTGCATTGGAAGGAAATCAAGCTGATGACCGCTGGGAGAAGCAGAGAAGAGGCACTGAATATATCGATCCAAAGTCGTCAAATTTTCCCATTTCTCCCAGATACCAGAGTTTCTACATCCTTTCTTCTTTCCTTATCGGTTTGTTCTTTTCTGGATGGGAAGGCGGTACTTCTTTCACCATTAAGCTTAAACTTAGCTAAATTTAACGATGGTACTTCTTTCACCCTTTCATCCACCTTAATTTGCTAAAATAGGAAAGAAAAACTCTGGACCCGGAAATAATTTTAAAAGTTCAGACTTGGGCCAACAAACCAGTGCGACCAATCTACTCTTGGTGTGTCTGATTTCTTGTTCCTTTTGATTTTGATTTAACTGATTGCCAGACTTTCGGGGATAAATTCGATGAAGATTACTCATAGCTTGTCACCAAACTTACAATAACTCTAGAGACTGGACCAATTCCACCATGCTAACAATAGATTCCAAGTTCACCATAATGCAAAAGGTACCATCCCGGAGACTAGATGTTATGCGAAGCATACCAGCCTACAAAAAGGGGGAGAAAAACACTGGAAACCCAAAAAAAGAAAGAACAAAGCCGAAAGCAAAATAAAAGAAAAGGGACGGTCCCGGAGGATAGCCAGCAAGACTATTTACAAGACAAGGCACTCCAAACAGAGCACCGGGAAAGAAATATTTACAAGCAAGAAGATTTACATAGAATACAACTCTAGACAAACCTGCCTCATTCAAAATAATGTTTGAGAAACTGTCCATTTATAGGAAATGGAATGGGTTCCTTGGTCATGGTACTAAGGCGATAGGTATTTTCCCCGTAGATCTCTGAGATCAAATATGCTCCAAGCCAGAGTTGCTGAAATTTAGTGTGCTTTCCTTTCTTTTCCTGGGCCTTATCTCACAAGAGGACCAAGTCTGAAATCTGAAAGGCCTTATACTGGGCTCTTTCGTCAAACTGTCATTTTACTACTGCTTGGTGATGCACAAAATTTTCAAGGGCTGCATCTCTTTGTTCCTCCATCCGCACCAGATTTAGCAGCCGAACCTCCACAATATTGTCCCCATTGCTAAATTCCTGCATAAACTATAAAACTAGGATTTGTAAGTTAATAGGGAACACTAGGTTCTATCTGTAAACCAAATGGAATGGGGATGTCTGAATATGATCTACCCAGGGGGTGAATCTTAGCTTTTGGTGCCAGTCTTGGGGATTCTGTTCTAACAGGTGTTTGATCACTTCAAGCAAATTTTTGTTGGTTGATTCAGCCACACCATTCCCCTGGGGGTAATAGTTGTTGGAGAAATTTAGAGTGATCTTCCTTTCATAGGTCCATTCAAGTAATTGCACTAAAGAAAATACTGGACCATTGTCACATACTATAGTGAACGGCATTCCAAATCTTGTGACGATGTTTTCTTCCAGAAATTTGAAAACTACATCTGCCGTATTGTTTTTGCAAGGTATTGCTTCAGACCACCAGGTGCAGTAATCAGTAGCGGTTAGAATGTACCGGTGGTTGGAAGATGAGTTGGGGTTGATTTCCCCGATGAAGTCAAATGCCCATTGGGCAAAGGGTCTAGCTTTGAAAATTGGCTGTAAAGGCATAGTTGGGTTCTGCTCATGATGTGTCATAGTTTGACAAGGATGGCACTTTCGAATGTGAGTGTAGACATCTTTAAAGATAGAGGGCCAATAGTATCCAGCCCAGAGTATTTGATGAGCAGTGGCATCAGCTGAGCCATGCCTGGTTCCAAACTACCCATGAAATTCTTTGATTATTTTTGCAGCTTGAACCCTATCGATGCACCGGAGATACACTCCCTCATAATTCCTGTGAAAAAGCATGGCATTTTATCATGAAGTGTGCACTTTGTAACCACAGGGTGCGGCATTTATTTAGAGGCAATCCCTCCAGGCATTGGCTATTTAACAACAAGTACACCAGATTTTTGTACCATGGATCTTGAGTGATGGACTCCACGGTGTATGTCTGACATTCGATGTGGGGAGTCTCTTCTGCCATCGCTCTACATAGTCCTTGGCCTCAGACTATCTTCATGGGTTGCATTTCCAAATCATATTCATGGAGGATGGCCATCCATTTCCCATGTCTTTCACCCAATTCACTCTACATCAGTAGAGATTTCACCGCCTGGCCTGGGATGATAGCATGCACCTTGCTCCAAAGGATGTAATGTCAGGATTTCTTCATGGTGCGAACAAGAGCAAAGGCCTGCTTTTCCAATGATGAATACCAAACTTCAGCATTCTTAAAGGGGGAGCTCATAAAATCTATTTATTGTTCTTCCCCTTCGACCTTATGGGTCAACATTGTCACGACAGAATGCGGTGAAGCAAAGGAATAGATATAGAAAGGGAGGGAGTAGTCCAGACTAGCTAGAACACGTGCCTCCATTATCATCTATTTAATCTAGGAAAATACCTGCTTGGCTTCAGGACTCCACTCAATTTTGGTATCTTTCTTCATCATTTGAGTGGTTTTATGATCTCAACGAATTCAGTGATGAACCGCCGGACAAAATTGATCTTTCCAAAGAAAAACCTCATCTCCTTCTTTCTACTGGGCATTTGTAAATTTAGCAGTGCTTCAACTCTCTTGGGGTCAATGGATATACCCTTCTCAGAGACAATATGCCTGAGAAAATTCCCTTCAGTGACCCTGAATATGCATTTCTTAGGGTTGATGGATATTCCATACCAGTGACATCTCTCACAAATCTGGGCGAGGTGGGCGGAATGATCACGTCTGTCCCAGGAAAAGATAGTCAAATCATCCATGTAGATGATTATGCACCGGTTCACAAGGGCCTCAAATGCAATGTTTATAGCCTTCTGAAATGTAGCCCCTATGTTAATCAGGCCAAAAGGCATTCTCTAGTAGGCAAATGTTCCCCACTTGGTAGTAAACGTCATTTTTTCTCTATCTTCAAACTTAACCATGACTTGGTTATACCCAGAGTACCCATCCAAGAAAGACATCATTTGTGACTCATTCACGATTTGTAGTACCTCATCCAGCCAAGGGAGAGGATGATTGTCTTGCGTGGAGGCCTTATTCAAATTTTAGAAATTCATGTAAGGGCGAATCTCATCACTTTTCTTCCTCATAAGGACTAGGTTGGCAACCCATGTAGTGCACCAGATTGGAAAGATTATCTGGGCTGACAATAGTTTTTAGACCTCCTCGTAAATTAGAGGCTCTATCAGTGGGTTGACCGATTGTTGCTTTTTCCAGAAAGGCTTAGCATCAGGTTTGAGTGGGATAGTATGAGTCATAATGGATGTATCATAGGTTTTCAAGTCCTCATACCCCCATGTGATTACGTCTATATATTCTCAGAGAACTATGAGAATCTTCTCCTTCTCCTCAGGGGAGCAGGAGGTGCCAATGTGTATCATTTTCTCTTCACCAGGCTGGCCGATGTTTACTTTCTCAAATTTTCCTCCCTCGGAGGAGGATGATATCTTCTCCCAGTCCTGAGGGTCCAAATCAAAGATTTTTTCAAGTGCGACCATCCCCTTTGGGATGGTGTTGGTTGGCAAGGCCATGATCCCATCATCTTCATCACCCTGTCCAGTATCGTCGTGGTCTCTCTCTTCCACTATCTGGTCTTCAAAGACACCAAAAATGTCCATGAAGGCCAGGATATGTTGATCATCCTTAAAGACCTGAATATAGGTGACATTATCTGGAATGGATAGGGTTGGGATCATTTCAATAAAAAATCTCTGGAGTCGCGAGCCAGTCATGGGCTCAAGTGTGCTGGCAGAAATAGAAAGGGCATCTGAGACATAATTTCATCTTCAAGGAATAAGGTCAATGTTGAAAGGATCAAAATATTGAATAAGGCTCCATACCCAGTTGTGGTATGTAGCCAACCTCTTATTGTGATAGGTATATTGACTCCAAACTTGGTTGAAAATCAACTCTGAATCACCCAGGCTGGGAGGCGAGTGATTCCTTTTCTTAGTGCAAATAGGAGTCCAAGGACCAAAGCCTCATACTCTGTGACATTGTTCATGCAGTTGAACTACATCTTGTAAGACGTAAGGAAGGATTTCCCCCGCAAGTTGATTAATTCCAATTCGGCCCCACAGCCCTGTTTGGATTGGACCCATCAAACTTAAGGGTCTGTAAGTCATCATTTGTTGTTTGGGGCTGAGAAGATGAAGTGGTCTTTGGATTGTTTTTGGGAGGATTGGGAGGAGTTTCCTCCAGCACTGATGGTACAGGGGTGAGGTTTATCTCTGGAGAGATTTCTAATTGGGATTCCCAGACAACTGGCACCGAAAAGGTGCTTCCAGTAGAAGCACTGGTTCCCAGGGAATCACGTGTGTGTTCTTTCTTTCGGAGGGCCTTGATATGTCGAGTAGCAGTGGCCAGGCAAGGTTCACACTCTAGCTTTGAATGTTTCTGATAATGCACCCGACACCAAGTGTTAGACAAGAGTGTGGCGGGGGTCGCTGCGGCACCCTGAGAGTTAACCTCAAGCCTCAATTTTTCTTCTAGGTCCTGATTTCTCTGCAGAACTATGGGATCCTCCCTGGGAGTGAAATTGAATGTTAGGATCTCAAGGGGTTGGTACACCCCAGGGGAAGTCTCAAAGAATAGGACCTCATTCACCCTCCTAACTTCTGTGAGGGCCTATCTCATCCGAGGTTCACTTTCAACCTCGAACTTGTTAGATTCTCCTTCCCAGGGGAGTCATAAGTGGGAGAAGTTGGTCAAAAAGTATTTGTTCAGGGATTTGGACCAATTCTGACTTAATAACATCCCATAAGTCTCTAGAATGTCTGCCACTTGGATGTCGATCATGCTGGCTATTCTGGGGTCCTAGATGAGTTAAATTCAAACATTCTTCAGTTCACCCACCATTTTTATAGCAATTTTATCCAGCTAGATTACTGCACCATTAGACGGGGTGGCGCAAAATCTGAGCTTCTAGCATATAGATAAAGGCATGATGTTGCCCAAAGCCCTAGAATCTACTAGGTAGTTGTGTATTTTTTTCCCTTGTATATTCAGGCCTAGCAGGAAGGGAGGATCTTCAATATTTCCCTAGAAGACAACCACATTGGCATCCTCAAAAGAGACAGTCTTGGGTGGGTGACTGACGGCTTTCAGGTTTTCCAAGAGCTTTAGAACATACTTCTTCTGTTCAGGACAGTTCAAAAAAACCTCCATCAAGGTCATGGAGGTGGTGGTTTTTTCTAACACCTTTGTGATGTCGAACCTTCCTCCTGGGAATTGGTGGCTTCCCTCGGTCGGGTCCTTTGCTTGGTTAGAGCTAGGGCCTTTTGGAGGGACAGACTGATCGATCATATTGTCCTGGGGAGGAGTGTCTTTGAGAGGTGTGGGCATGTAAACTTATTCTTTACCAACCTAACTCTGAGTGTTGTAGGGAGTCCATGGGTTGGTGAAGGCATTGGCCTCAAAGGCTGGGATAGATTCATCAAAGAACCCATGTAGTTGAGGTTCTTCTTCATCTTCCTTGGCAGTCCCAAAGAAGACGGTCTCACAAGCGAAGGCACTGTGAGTGGGCTCTTGTATAGGAGGCTCTGGGGGAGTAGGATTAGAAGCTTGTTGTCTGTCCAGCTAGGAAATCATGATGACTTTCTCCAGTGTGGCACAATTTACCTCATTGTGGGAGCCTGTGTCATGCAATCTACACCATTTGGTCATGGCTGAAAATCTGTGACTAGCGTGAAATAGGAAGGTCCAGCACCACCCTGGTTGGTGTTTTGGTTCAGAGGGGGACCTCTGGTACTAGTATTATTATTCCATTGTTGTTGGTTGGGCCAAGGTCCATTGTTGTAGTTTCTTCCCCTGGAATTGTTGTTTCGATGGCTAGAGAAAATGTTCCCTCTCTGAGAATTGGAATTCTGGGGTGCGTGTGACCCCGCCTTTAGTTGACCCATGTCCATAATCAGTGTGGATAGCATTTACCAGAGGGATTCAACCTCAGCGGTCAACTGGGTATTTGTGTCACAGTGTGACGGTTGTTGTTGTTGGTTTCCCAAGAAAGTGGCAGCATTCACTGGAGTTGAGGGCGGCAATTCTCTAGCCGTGGATGACTAGAAGAAAGGCATTCTGGGTGGTTGTGTCGGTGGTTGTTGCATTTTCTATGGCTGGTTCCAAGGAAAATATTCTAGACCCGGTGATGTCTGGGTTTGAGATGGATACACGTACCAGACTTGCTGGTCTATCGACAGTGGTGGGGGATTCATGGCCATCGCGGGGGCACCCATTTCATAATTGGGGTTATATCCTCCGGCGTAAGTGTGTGCATAAATTTTGACACATTTCTATGAATCATTCCATCCAAGGTTTCTCAAGAATGAGGCCTCAAATATCGATCCATAGCTCTCTAGTCATGGAGTGCAAAGGTTTGAAATTGAGGCCCTCAAATTGACCTAGTTAGTGCCTATGCAAGTACACCATGAAATGAGAGATTCAAATGCATGAAAATGAGATCTACTCTATATGATTGCAATGTATAAAAAGAAATTAATCTAAATGATAACAATGCATGAT
>MU227387.1:152047-192827 GCA_018584345.1 Thuja plicata | reverse complement strand
ATGAAACATCTTGATGAAGGTGTGAAAGATGAAGTTTGATTTGATGTGGGTTAATCTTGATTATAGTTGGATGTGGGTCAATCAAGATAACTAGGATTAAAGTCCAAATATTTTGATGGTGCTCCTAGGCCAAAAGTAGAAGATTTATGAAAATTTGAATTAGAAGGAGATGTGGATGAAGATTTGAATGAAAAATGGATGAACTTTAGAAGATAAATGAGAGATGTTGGATGACAAGGGAATAATTAAGGGTGATCGATTTGGATGAAAAGGAAGATGAATTAGATTAGGATTTGATAGAATGATATGAGGTTGACAAGTGGATTGGATTAGAAGAATGGTGATTGGATTAGGTTAGAGGAAGATGAATGATTAGATTGGATTAAGAAAGAGGATGTTGATGTGGATTAGAGGGATGATTAGGATGAGGATTAGGAAGATTATAGATGTTTAGGATAGAATGATTAGAATGATTGAGAAGAATAAGAATGACTTGGAAGAGGTGATTAGGATAAGAAGTACGATGATGATGAAGAAGTGGGTTGATGTGGTGATGACAATGTAGGATTCTAACTGATTTTGGACTTTTAGGTTGATTTGTTCATTGGCAAGAATTGATTTTCAACATACACCAAAGGCATTGACTACGCTAAGTATACCTTGACTCAGATTTTGGGCATAGCTAATAGTTATTGAAGACACATATCTGAAAATAGTCCTAGAAGGGACAAAGCAACCTTCCAAGAGACAAGCAATTGTGACTTTGGGGAATTTTGATAAAATTGTAATATTTCATTTGTGTATGTTCAAGTGACTCTTTCAAGCCACTTATGTTTCTACATGGTTTAACACAATGAAGACAGTACAAACAGTAGCTACCTTAAGGAATTGGCTTCACATGAAATATTATAGGCCCATTACTTGGTAGTCGTTCAGCTCACACAGCAGTGTCACCACCAGAAGGGCGCCCGTGTTTTTGCCTTTTGCTAGGTATTATTGTCATGCTACGAAGATCTCTTTTGCAACTCAATACCCTAGGACACATATGATGGGAATCTTGGGGGGAGAATCTTCCCTCCCCTTGCACTATAATAAGTCACCATTCGGAGGTGAATCGGGTAGGCTACTAAGTTACAGTTGCTAATAAGATTCATGGCGTCCCCGCAATCAGTTTGTATGGCATGAGACACTTAAGTCTCTAGTTCAACCATGCCAGTATGTTGAGGATATTCACTCGGTATGGACTACCATTGAACATGACCCGCTTGAGCTTTAAGGGATAAAGTGGACCTTTGGGTCACACCTTATTTCTATACCAGCCGAAAGGATTACCGGTTTGAGGTCATCCTCTAAAGGAGAAGCGCACCCTCTAGACAGGCCTCTCTAGAAGCTTGATTAAGCTAAGCTTTCTCTTCACCCAAGATCTACAAAGGCAAGGGGAGAGGATACAACTATAACTTAATCATAGCATCACTTATATTAAGGGTTTTAATCTAATGACATATAGCTTGAAATAAGTGTTGAAAAACACTTCTTCAAACACACCAAAAAGAGTTTATTTTCCAAATTGAGCCTAATTAGAGAAACTAAGTATTTTATACCTAAGCAAAAGACACAATAGTATGATTAAGCATGCAAGTTCAATTTATTTCCCACACATCAATAAGGAAAGCATTTAAAAAGGTGTGTTTATTTGGCTTAAGTCATTCAATATTTGTGAGGTTCATTCCCTTATGCATTCAAGATTGGATGTGGTTGATTTCTTCTTTTAAGCAACATTCATTCAAAGACTAATATTTAAAACATACAAGTTCATTCCCAAAATTTATTAAAATCCAAGGAAACCTGCATGAAAAATATTAGTAATCTTTAAAGTCTTCAACCCTGAAATGCTGCAAAAAGACAAACAAATTAGTAACACTTGATTCGTGACAATATGTTGATTCCTGATTCCTGAAATTTGACTAAGTCTGAAATTTCTTAAAAACCCTCAAAAACTAGATTCTGCATCTTAACTCCTCTGAAGCTAAAACCACTTTCAAACATCCAGGAAGTATATATTTAAAATATATCTTAAAGTATAAGAAAGGTAAATATGTCACTTATACTTAAATGATATATTTTAGATATAGATCTAGTGCCTAAATTAGTCTAAAACATACATAAAAATTTTCTAGAAACCATTCAATAAATACCCATCTCTCAGAACTAGTTTAAAATGCAAGAAATGCGGAGACAGCAATGATAGTGCGCAAACGACAATCTACACAAACAATGATCTGCGTAGACGGCAGAGTTCTGCACAGACAAAAGTTTTTAAGCGTAGACAGCAGGTTTTAAGCGCAGACGACCATTCTATGGCGGAGACAGTGATCTGCATAGACAGAAGACTTTAACGTAGACTGTAATCTCAGAGTAGATACGGCTCTGCGTAAAAAAATTTTAGAATGTTAAAAAACATAGAAAATGCATTAGAAATTTTGAAAACTACGGACGTGGGTCCCACTGGGCGTGCCAAAATGTATGTGCTGAAACTTAACCTGTTGGGAGCACGCTCAGACATGCAAATAATAGAGATATATAATCAATAAGCTACATTAAACATGTCTAAGAAGCATACTACCAAAAACAACAAGAGATCCATCACATCCTCCGATGAGCTGAACAAGGGCACCCAGTGCCTTGTTGATTTGCTCTTAGAGATGTATGTGGGTGTGCTCTCCCAACACAATATCTAATCCCACTATGATTGATTGAAGATGCAAGCTAATAATGTGAAGAACTCAAGAGCAAGTATGAGGAACTTGTCTCAAGCCTTCATCAAACATGATAATGCAAAAAACTATGCTAAAAATGATATGCAAGATTCAATGAAAATAAACTAAGTTCATTCCATTAATCCTAACATGTAATATCTAGATTGAAAATATGAACTAAGCGTGAACTAAAAACTAAACATGCTATGAAAATGCTAAATGCTCTAGAATCAAACTAACATGATAACAATGCATAAAAGGGAGATGATTTGCTCTTGACAAAGGCCTCTATTTATAGATTTTTTGGAGAGAGGGGGCTTGGATGAGGTGGATCTCATGTGGCATCCACATAGGTGCCACATGAGGGATACATAAGCCATGAAAGAAGCCCACTTTGCTCACACATGTGTGAGAAACTTTGGATGTGATGGGATAAAGTGTACTTAAAGTACACATGTGAAGAATCTTGTAAGAGGTGTAAGAGAGTGTAAGAGTCTTGGGCCAATGAAACACTTTTAGAAAGTGTAAGAAGGTGTCATCATAAGTGTAAAAAACCTTGTTGGCAACAATAAAGATTATTTGGAAAAGGTGATTTTTGAAAATTTGCTCACACATGTGTGAGCAAATAATTAGGACTAATTGGTGTAGGAATCAAGAAATTAGCCTAATTAACCTTATTTAATTAGTAAGTAGGTCTATTTGGTGAGAGTGATGTGAGGTAGGGTAGGATCTAGGTTCAAATTAGCTTAATCCAAATTAGATTTAGATTAATTGTGGTTTAGCAGAATTAAGTCATGTGGAGGAATAAATAAATTATAAATTTATTTAAAAGGGATTAATGAGGGAAATCTATATAAATAAGATTTAATACATTAAAAGGGATGGTATTTAAATTAAAAATTAAGAAAAGTGAATTATATTTAATTAAATAAATTTAATTAAATAGATAGAAGAATATAACAAATATAATTAATTAAAATTAACTATAATGTTATGGGAATATTAATTAAATTAATATAAGGACGATTTTAGACGTCTACAGGATCCATTGAATTGTGGGATCCCTAGCCCCGAGGTGAAAGTTGTCGCATCCAAGGTGATGATTGTTGCTTGGTACTATAGTGGCTAGGGATCCGGGAGTAGGACGGTCTGAGTTGGTACATTGTACAGTGTTGCCAATTGGAGTATTAACTCTGGTGATTGCACCGAACAGGGAAATTTTTCCACCTTGATGATACCGGAGGCAGTGATCTGAGTGGCCAGATTACCTCCAGTGGCCTTCAATTTGTAAATGGCTTGAATCAAGCTTTGCACTTTCACCCAAGGTCTGGATCCTGTGTCTGTTACCTCTTGAACCTTGGACTCTATCTTTGATCCCACAATGGCACTATCCTTGGGATATTTGGAGGTTAAGGGCAGCTTTTCCAACAACCTCTCGGCCTTAGTTTTGGTGGCCGCTTGGGTGGATGTGGTAGGAATCTCTGGGCTAGAAGGAGGGGTGATCACTTCAGACATTTTTGATCAACTTATCTGCAACCTGCAAGACTGGAGAACCGTTAGAACGTGATATATATAAAAGAATATTAAAATTTCAGGAAAATTGTCACCACCCTGCATTTGTTCAACAAGTGTCAGCATACATCAAAAAATCCTAGAATATGTGTAATAAATGTGAATAGGACTCCGGGGAAATCAAACCAAATGACAAAGGGAAACATAGGACAAGGGATTACTTAGGGCCCAGATCCTGGATAATCTAGTCATTATCATGCCGATGTGACCAGTAAGAAACCATATTCAGCTGACGTGGGTTGGCACGTGGTTAGGTGGCAGGCAACATAAAGGCATTAATGGTGACAAGTGGGCTGACATAGGGTAAAATAAATGCCAGATGGGACATGGTTTGAATGCCCACTCGTGGGAAATTAATCCCGCCATTAAGGTGATGAGACAGAGGAGAGAGCAATCTGCCATGGCTCAAACTAGCGAGGTACCGAGTTCAAACTGTGGTGACTCCTTCTCAACGAGCTCGGTCTCATGGGTAAAAATGCAATGTCAGAGCACAAGGAACTCACAAGATTGGAAGGATATACAAGGTATATACACATAAACATAGAACCAAAACATATATACACATGATATATAGAAAATACATAGCATTAACAGATTTATACAACTATGCACATATATACACAAGCTAAACTAAGGCAGCAAACACCAAAAACACTAGCCTACAGCTGTGCAGAAGGTGGACAACCTTCTCATAGGGCCAACCCACCAACAGGAGGTGAACCAGAAATAAAACATGAAACGAAACCAGCGAACAATTTGCAGATAAAGAAAATAGAGAAGGAAAAGCAAGGAAAACACGAAAACAATAAGAAACCAGGGAACCTACCTGAAATCTAAAGAATATCACGGAAAGAGCACACCAGGAGCACGTCTACGACAAGCTCTACCTTCAACTAATCATGAATAGGTAAGTTGAATCGTTGGATAATAACCCACTAAGCATAGAGTAATCATAGCTTAATCACAATTTAGTCACCTAAGAATTGCTCTAAATGCACAAGTGTTTAATCGCGGTAACTATAAAAGTGATGTGTAATTACTATTTATACCCGAGGTAAAGGCAAGTTACCCTCTTTTCCTACAAACTCCAGAATAGGAAAACCTCCGTACTTTGGGCCCGGGGATTCCATGCAACCATACCTTCTTGCGAGAAGAAGACATCATGATGGTGAATCCCAGAGTCTAGAATCTGGCTCTGGAAAGAACAACAAACTCCAGGACCGGGTCTCAGAGATACGAAAGACAAAAAGTAAAAAGAAAAAAAACCTCACAGGAGGGAAAACCCAGAGAAGAAAGAAAATAAAAAACAAAGACAAGGCAAGAGCCAAAGCGAAAAAAGGGAGACCCAACATTTTGCACACAAAATGTAGGGATGGGTATGCAGGGCATAACAGATGTGATCAAGTCTCCTGATTTAGTTTTTATATAGCATATCCCATCAATGAATTTCAATTGATAACCCTTGTCCACTAATTGTCCAACACTCAACAAATTATGCTTAAGTCCATCAACAAGTAAAACATTGTCAGTATTAGTCTTCCCATCCAAATAAATAGATCCTATTCCAATGATAAGCTTAGGATTATTGTCACCAAATCTAACAACACCACCATCATGTATTTTCAAACTCAAAAACTTATTTTTATCTCTAGTCATATGATGTGAACAACCACTTTCTATAACCCATTCAGATTTATTTCCAACACAGGATACTAAGGATTTTTCCTCATGCATAGGTTCATCATTCTTAATGGAAATAAATCCAATTTTATCATAGTCATCATCATCATCAGATACACCTTCACTAGCATAATAACATTCATTGTCTTTTGAATACTTAGACTTGAAAAACTTAGGTTTGTGCTTCAGAACTCTTGTAGGACATCCAGATGCAAAATGACCAATCTTGTTACATGAAAAATATTTCAAAGGTAATTTTCCCTTACCTCTCTTTTCTCTTCTAGCAATTAGTGCTACTACTTCATCTAGATTTCTTTATTCTTCATGTATCTATTCCCATTCACCAGCATAGACTCCAAGCTTTTCTCTCAGGTCACCACTGCTGGTGTTCGCATTTCCAGATAAGGTATTTTTGTTCTTATGCACGGTCGCCTTGAATGATGACTCAACCTTAGGTAAAGAATCTCTCAATTATGAAACCTCAAAAGTAGTTATCTTTCCGATCAACATCTCTCAAGTAAAGTTTGGTGTCAAAGGTATAATGTCCTCTATAGCCTATACTTTGGTTTTGTAGATAGGTGTCAAAGATTTGAGTATATTTGCAATCACTTCTTCCTCACTGTAAGTGCCTCCAGAGTTTTTGATGCTAGTAACCACTTCTGTAATTCTCTATGCATATGCCCTAATGTTCTCATCTTCTCTCATCTTTATTGATTCTATTTTTTTCTTCCATTTCTATAGCTTTGCATGTTTAGTAAACTTATCTCTAATATACAATGCTTCTAATCTTTTCCATATCTCATGTGTAGAGTCCATGTCTTTTACTTCTATGAATTCACCTTCAGAAAGTGTGTTGATCAAGGATTCTCTTGCAACCATATTACAAGAAATATCTTCTTTTCATCTTCAGTAGCCTTCTCCAATTCATCCTCAGTTTCTATCTTTTCACTCTTCTTTGTGATCATCCAGTAGTCAATTCCCAAACATAGTAAGTGTGTTCTCATCTTGTTCTTCTAACTGTTAAAGTTTTCAGGATCAAATTTTGGACTATCCTTCCTATAGTAAGTCATCTTTAGGATCACCTCAAGATATTAAGCTTTCACTCTAAGGACCAGTATCTCTGATACCAATTTTTAGGAATAACAGTCCACAAGACAACTGAGAGGGGGGTGAATCGGTTGTAATATAGATTATTATACTTTAAACTTTATAAACCAAAACTACTATACAAATGATAACACAATAAATGCCACTACCACAACACAACACTTGTTGTCGAGAAAACCCTATTAAAGGTAAAACCCCAGTGGGAATTATCACCCACAAATAATGTATTGAGAGTATAGTATCCCTGTTAAAAGATTTAGCCCTGTTAGGAGCTTATTACACCATTACAGTATATAGTCCCTGCTAGGAGACAGACCCTGTTAGGAGTCAAGAAAAGTAGTAGGCTCACTTCCCAGGCATACTACCCAAAGAATTTTAAAACCACCCTCAAGGATTCACAATCCGAACAAGTGTATATAGAAAATATACAATCCAGTGAACTATCTGATAGCAATTGTCTTTGCTTGGTCAGTTCCAATGAAGTACTCTTGTCATAGAATTTTGTTCTACATCCAACAACAAAACAAGCCTCACATCTTTTACTTCTCTTTCCCTTTTAATCTCTACCACATCTTTTCAAAATAAAAGATCTCACATATATACCTCCTTACAATAATTCTTTAGGTCAGCCAATTAAGCTTTCCCAATATACAAACAATTGATTAGGTCAACCAATTAAGGCTTTCCAATATACAAATAATTATATAAACCCTTGCTAAGATACAAACATTACCTATAACAAGTAAACATCAAATAAAATGCATCACATAAACTTCTAGATCCGCAATCCACACTCACAATTCATTTTACATGCTACATGTCTGAAGTCGGCCAACAGATAGCTCTCCTCCAAAATATACGTCATAGCTGACATCACCAGTAATCACACAAAAATTGAACTCAACCCATTATTCCAACATATTTTGACTATCCACCAATAGGCTCACTTCATTTAAAACATCTTCACCAGAAATATATACCCGAAACACAGAGACCTTCTCTGTCTGGCATCAGAGTTACAATCTAGAAACCAGTCTTCACCAAATCAACTGTAACATTCGCAATATGAAACATAAAGCCAAGTGATCTTAGAAATAAGGTCAACACACATCCTTCTTCATATATCCAACTTCTATCATTCTGAATCATTTGTATAGTGTCTGTACACTTCTGCTAGTTAAGTAACAAGTATGTCCTCTCCATAGAAACATATGTTGACATCAGTGACAAAACATGAATATCACACTATGATCAGTTCCAAAAATTGATATCATCCAATAGATATATGAGTCTTCTTCAATGCTCGAGAGAGCTTTTCATACACTGACAGTGCTCGGTTAGGTATAGAAATTTGTGTAATATCACTACATTTGTGTATACATCAATGACAATACACAATTGAATAATTGTCTTCAACAATCTCCCTCTTTGGTATTGATGGAAACACAACATGTCATAATACAAAGAATTTTAGAGAAACAGAAATAAGAATAAAATTTTATTAATGTCCTTAGCTTCATTCGGATTCCTATCTAGAAAACTCCCTTTGTCTTCATAATAACTGAAATACAGATTTCTCCCTCTTATATCAATCTTTGTTTCTGATAAAATTCCTCCCTTTGTCATCAATAATATTTTCCTTTAATAATTTCTTTGGCATGACATCAATAATCTCTCCCTCTTTGACATCCAAAGGCCAAAGACTCTATCCAATAAAATTGTAGTGTACTTGATGTACTGATTCATATGCAATAAGCTTTGACAATCTGCATCAACTTGTTAAATCTTTTATGTAGCTCGGTTGATGCATCACTAATCTATCCATTAGTGAGCCTCAGTTAGGGGAATCACCCCTATCTTTCCTCTAAAATACAAGAATGCATCCTTAGGTAATTTTTTTGTGATTATGTCTGCAATTTTTTCTTTAGTATTCACATATTCCAACCTTACTTCCTTGTCCTAAACCAATTCTCTCAAGAAATGATACTTTATTGCAATATTATTAGTCTTAGTATGCATCATAGGGTTCTTTGAAATGTTAATTGTACTAGTGTTGTCACAGTAGATAATGATTGGTTCTATGATTTCCTCCTTCATACCTGACAATAGTTGTTTGAACCATATGATATTTGAACAATTTACTGCTGCAAAAACATACTCTGCCTCTGTTGTAGACTGAGAAATGCAATTTTGTTCCTTGCTGGTTCAAGAGACTAACCTCTTTCTAAGAAATAACTCTCCACCACTGGTGTTCTTTCTGTCATCAACACTACATGCCCAATCAACATTAGTAAAAGTCTTTAAATCAAAGTTTCCTCCTTTCTCATACCATAATCCATAATCTTCAGTGCCCTTAAGATATCTCAGAATCCTTTTGATAGCCATCAAATGATTCTCTCTAGGATTAGTTGAAAAGCTTGCAAAAATAACAACTGCTAACGCAATATCAGGTCTAGTGTGGACAACATATTGAAGTTTACCAATCATGGATCTATAGGTAGTCTAATTTACCTCCTTTGAGTCATCATCCTTAGACAACTTATGTCCAGTAGACATAGGTGTCCCAACTGGTCTAGAATCTTCCATTCTAAATTTCTTCTATATCTCTTTGATGTATTTAGACTGAGTAATGTAGATATCATCCTCCATTTGATGAACTTGTAAAACAACAAAGAATTTGATTTCTCCAAATATAGACATCTCAAATTCCTTACTCATAGCTTGAGAGAATGTTTTGCATAAATCATCATGTCCAGTGAACAATATATCATCAACAAATATCTCTACTAAAAGTATCTTGTTCTGAGGTCCTTCTTTGATGTACAAGCTACTATTGTTATTAGTTCTCTGAGATCAAATACTTACAAGGTAACCATGAAATCTTTCATACCAGGCTCTACGAGCTTGCTTCAGTCCATACAAAGATTTGTACAATTTGCAAACCATAATCCTTTTTTTAGGGTCAACAAAACCTTCAAGTTTCTCAACATAGACTTCCTCTTCCAGAATTCCATTCAAGAATGTAGATTTTACATCCATTTGGTATACCTTGAATCCTTTATGTGTTGCATATGCCAAAAGAGTTCCAACTCCTTCAAGTCTTGCAATAGGAGCAAAAGTTTCTCCATAATCAATACTCTATTCTTGAGCATATCCTTTATTGGAGTTGATGAAAACTATCAACCCACAGCTCCCAAGAATCACCTGCATGCAAACTTGTCATAGAAAGAGAGAAGCAAAAAAGCTATGGAGGCCAAAAATCACAGATCGATGGAAGAGGAAACATATTGTGCAAACAATGTAGAAATTTTTTTAATGCAATAACATCCTCAATTAATTAATAACCATCAAATTGAATAATTTACAAAGAGGGAATCCTTATAAAAGCATACTGAAACACTAAAGGGGAAATATCTAGGTTGCATAACAATAATTCATAAAAGAATTAATTATTAAATGCCTAAAGTTTAGCTTAAGTAAAAGAGAGATAATAAGTGACTTAATAATTAAATCAATACGATTTAATTAATAAGTGGAATCGCTTTATTACTCTAACAACCACCTTAAGATAAACTTAGGGAGAAGCTAAAACCTAGAAACAGCTATTGAAAGCAGGAAAATGGGTCCTAGCAATAAGGTCTAATGAGGTACCCAAGTACAAAAATCTCTATAAAGAGGAGAAATAGAGAAAACCACATGGGAAAACCCTACTCCAAAAAGAGATGAAGCCTAGTGAAGGACTGGAGAAGCCTCCAAACTAGAGAAAGTCCCAGAAAATAAGAACAAAGAAAGAACATGTAGAACACCTCTGAAGCATGAAGCTGCAAACACTGTCAAAAAATAACTACTAGAACCTCCACTATAATAGAACATGATCAGGTAGAGAAGACTTTAAACAAATCCTAAAGAGATGATCAATCAAAGATGGAAGAATGCATCCAAAATAGGAATGAAAGAAGAGTGTCCATATGGTAAATGATCCATCTCACCGAAATGCATAGGTATCAACCACTGCATCTGCCTAGTACATAGGAATAAATATTGAATACATAGATCACTCCATCAAACCAAGGAAGCATTAGAACCAACAGGAGATACCCCCCATAATGCTGAACATGGAGAGGTCTGACAGGAACACTGAAATGCAATGCCAAAAACAATTGCAAGAAGAAGAATTAGGAACACCAATACTGCAGAAGAAGGTACAAGCATAGGATAAAGGGTGGTGTCGAAGTAAAATAAATGATCTTCTAGACACACATCTTGAGGCTAATGTCATGGAAGGGACACTCACTTGACAAAGGTGGCTGAGCACAAAAGGCAAAACATCATAACCCCTCATGGCACTTTATAACTGAGTGCAAGTACAAACAAGCACAAGGTGTACAAGATCCCAGATATGCAACTTTAGGCACTTTATTTTAGTGCATTTACAAAAGAAAGCTACAAAAAAATGTGTATACAATGCTTAGAGAAGGAAACGATCCCAGGACCTGAAACATCCAAGATATCTACCAGAATGCCATAAAGAAAAAAATGAATACATAGATACATGGATCAGAATCTAGGTGTGAGATCCATAGAATAAGAAAAAGAACAGAAGCAGCTTTTCAACCCTATGCGGAAGTCGAAAAAAGGAGTCCAGATGAGTAAGATATGGCTCCTACAGTGCAAAATAGAACCCTGAATTTGACAGGCAAAAAAACTGCAAGATGGAAAAATAAAAAAATATATCCTCCATATAGACGTCTGTCTTGGAAAGAGCTTTTTGGCGATATAAGGAAGTAAAAAATTGGCCTCCGTTTGCTCCAGATATGAGCAAAAAACCACCGGGAGGTCAAAACAGAAGTGAACCTCATGAAACCTCAGCCAAAAATAGCGGAGCCCTACTAAACTGGCAATTCCTCCAAAAAAAATACCGCCTCCAGATTTCCAACCAAAATGGTAGAAAAAAAATATTATTTTTTTTTAATGAAAAATAATAATAAAAAAATAGTATGCTTTTTTTAAAGAAAAAAAACATAAAAAAACACATGCTTTTTTTATATAAAAAAAACACAAAAAAAAGATTTTTTTTTTTTAAATATTAAAAAATATTGGGGCCTGTGGCTACTGACATCAGCGGCACAGAAATCGAGGCAGATTTTTGCCCCAAAAAATGTGTCAAGGTCATGCAAGCAAAAAAGAGGGCCCAGATTTCAACTGCGTCCAAATAAGACATGTCTTATATGAAAATAGGGGTTTTGAGGGTATTCCAGACACAACCCAGATGTCAGTTTTTGCTCAAACTGCTCCCAAAAAAAAACCTCCCAAAAACCATTAAAATCTTAGACAAAAACCTCTCAAAAACACAGATTTAAAGAATAAGGCCAAATCTCTCATGAAAAGAACATGGGCATGAAGCTATGCAGCTCTGATACCATAATGGATTTTATGAAAACTATCAACCCACAGCTCCCAAGAATCACCTGCATACAAACTTGTCACAGAAAGAGAGAAGCAAAAAAGCTATGGAGGCCAAAAATCACAGATCGATGGAAGAGGAAACATATTGTGCAAACAATGTAGAAAAACTCTTAATGCAATAACATCCTCAATTAATTAATAACCATCAAATTGAATAATTTACAAAGAGGGAATCTTTATAAAAGGATACCGAAACCCTAAAAGGGAAACCCTAAAGGAGAAATATTTAGGTTGCATAACAATACTTAATAAAAGAATTAATTATTAAATGCCTAAATTTTAGCTTAAGTAAAAGAGAGATAATAAGTGACATAATAATTAAATCATTACAATTTAATTAATAAGTGGAATCACTTTATTACTCTAACATCCTTTACATGCTAATCTTGCCTTGTTTCTAGAAACTTCACCTTTTTCATTCATCTTGTTTTTGAAAACCCACATAGTACCAATCACATTCTTGTCTTTTGGTTTAGGTACAAGAGTCTAGGTTTTGTTCTTTTCTATCTGCTCAATCTCTTCATTCATGGATTCTATCCAACTTTCATCAGTCAACGCATCTTTAATGGATCTAGGTTTAATTTCACTAAGAAAATATGTACCTTTAAGTTTGTTCCTTGTCATTATACCTTTTTTCTGATCTATAATTTTTTTCTCAAGTGCATGATGCTTTCTGACATATTTGGCAAGTACAGGTTCCTTCCTCTTTGATTCTGGGCTTGCTCCACTTGGTTCACCATGCTCAAACATTTTGTTGTACTCTTCCAACTGAGACTCGAGTTCCACTGTCTGAGACTCACATGCCTTTGTCTCAGAATCGGGTGCCTCTATCTACGACTTGGTTCCCTCTGTTTGTGACTCAGTTTCTTTAGTCTGAGACCCGATTCCCTCTATTTGTGACTCAGTTTCAATAGTTAGAAGCTCAGGTTGCACATGTTGCAACAAGGTTTGTGCTGATGAATTTAGTGGTTGACATGGTTTTTGTCCAATCACCATTGCTTGTGTCTTAGGTATAGTATTAGGTTCATAATACACAAAGTTTTTATAGTCCTCAAGCTCTTTACTAATATGTTCTTCACTTCTCTTTGCAAACTCATAAATCTTTACATGTACACTTTCTATGACTTTATGAGTAGAAAGATTCAAACATTTATATGCTTTGCTTTCACAGGAGTAGCCTAGGAATATACCTTCATCACCTTTTACATCAAATTTTCCATTTATTTCTTCCTTCAAGATGTAACATTTACTTCCAAATACTTTGAAATAATGAACATTGGGTTTATAGTCGTACCATAATTCAAAAGGTGTCTACTCAATACCTTTCTTCAGTTGAACTCTATTCAAGGTGTGAATTGTAGTTCTGATGGCTTCCTTCTATTATTTGGTTGCGACATTCTTTTCAATAATCAAGGTTCTTGCATAATCCATAATAGATTTGTTTCTTCTTTCAGTTATCCCATTTTTCTATGGTGTACCTAGGGCAGATACTTGTCTCTTGATTCCTCTTTCATTGCAGAATTCATTGAATTCATTAGAAATGAATTCACCTCCTCTATCAGATCTTAGGCACTTTAGTTTCTTTCTTTTTCCTTCTCAACTTTGGAAAGGTACCACTTAAACTTCTGAAAAGCTTCTAATTTTTCTTTGAGAAACATAACAGTCATTATTCTGGAATGCTCATCAACAAATAGAATGAAATACTTCTCTCCTATGTAAATTTTTGTTCCAATTGGTCCACACAAATCAGTATGCACTAACTCCAAGACTTCTTCAGTATTGTAATTCTTGCTCTTGAAACTAGTTTTTCCCATCTTCCCAATTTGACATTGTTTGCATATTGCCAATTCAGGTTTCTTCATAATAGGAATACCTCTTACTCTTTTGTTCTTGCTTATGTTGACCAGGTTATCAAAGTTCACATGACATAATATTTTATTCCATAACCATCTTTCTTCTACTTGTGCAATAAAGCATGAACTTTTAGTGAGATCAAGATATAATAGATTAACTTTTGTTTTCCTTCCAGTTCCAACTAGGTTTCCCTTACCATACAAGATCTTGGCCTTACCATTCATGAACTCTACCTTGAAACCAATGTTATTCAGTTGTGCCACACTTAGTAGATTATGCCTTAGTCCTTCAACCCAATAAGCATTATCACACTTGATTACTTCAGTTAGAGCAATACAACCTTTACCTTTCACATAGCAAGGTTCATCATTCCCAAAACTGACACTCCCACCATCATAGTGCTCAAGATGTTCGAATTTAGTTTTATCACCAAACATGTGGTGAGAACAACTACTATCAATTATCCAAGTGTCATTTTTTCTAATATGAGAGAAAAGTGCAGTCTTCTCATTATCTTCATTGTCTGACTCATCCTTAATAGCAATGTAAACCATTTCATCTTCATCTTCATCACTATCAAAATATTTTACAATATAACAATATTTCTTACATTTGTCCTTGTAGCTTTTATAGATCTTGAAATCTTTCTTTCCTTTGTACTTGTTGAACTTTCTCTCACCTTTGTCTTCTTTGTTTGGGCAGTTAGCAACAATGTGACCAACCTCATCACATGAAAAGCAAATCAATGGTATTCTTGCTTTGTACTATCCTTTTTCCTTTGGCAGCTCTTTTTGCAAGTAGTGCTTCAATGATTTCCAGATCTTCATCATCAGAATCATCATCACTATCACTATCAATCTATTTTCCTTTTGAGTTTCTATCCATCTTACCAAGGTTTAATTTAGCTTTGAATGCAGACTCAAAATTTCTAGGATTAGGAGAATAATTGTCAAAATTGCCCAATTCAAAAGTTGTTAGCCTTCCAACCAATGTATCTAGAGTTATATCATTACTGTACCTCATCTCTTGAATAGATGAAACTCTAATTGCATAGATAAGAAGTAAAGTTCTCAATACCTTACTAACCATTGTTTTATCTTCAATTGTTCCACCAGCAACTCTGATGGCACTTACACTTTTCTTGATTCTTTCACTGTATTTTGTAATGTCTTCTCCTGCTTTCATTTTCATCTGATTAAACTGACCTGTGAGACTCTTTGCTTTGGCTCTCTTTACATTGTCATCTCCTCCATGGATATCATGCAGTTTCTTCCACATATCATAGGCAGTAGGGCAGTCCTTGACTTCATCAAATTCTGAATAGTTGAGTGAAGAAGCTATATCAATCATAATTATGTTATGATTCTTCATGTGCACCATCTGATCCACAGACATAGGTCTCGATGGTTCCAAATATTTTTGGTCCAAGAATTGCAAACCAATATCTCCAATAGTAGATAGATGTAGCCTCATCAACTCTTGCCATGCAACAAATTTGTCTTTGTTAAGCTTGGGGATCTCCCTTCTGTAAGACATCTTTGATCTTTATCTTAGGCCTTGAAACATTTCCTAAAAGCACCAAAAGCTCTGATACCAATTGTTGGAAATGGGTTGAGTAATTGATAGGGGAGGGGTGAATCAATTACCACAAAAACAAATCCAAGTCCCTTTGATGTCTTAATCAAACTTATCAGTGTTACTTGGTTAACAAAGATATCTTGTTGTTACTCAGTTAACAAAGCAATCTTAAGATATTAACTGTGATTATCCTTTAGTGATTAAGTGCAGAAACATAAAGCATAAAGAAAATAACATGTGCACAGATGACACTAAGATTTAACGTGGAAACCCAATTTGGGAAAACCACCAATTGCAACTAGTTACTATTTTTCACTCTTCTGAAGTGAGCCCTGCTAGGAGCCAACCCTGTTAAAGGTTACAAAATACACTGTTAGGTGTGACCCTGTTAGAGGATTTAATCACCCTGTTAGGAGTGGCCTTGTTAGAGTTCTTCAAACACTTTAATGTAGAAATTCCACCTTGTGAGAGGATTTATGAAAGACTGTTAAGTCTACTCTGTAAAGAGATTTAGATCACTACGACAATAGTTATAGAGTAACAATGGATTGACTTGTTTGAAGAAGCAACTATCTTTGTTGATTTGGCTCTCTGCTCTAGCTTTAAACTAGATCCTGACTAATCAAATATTCTATTGCAGCTCGGTCTGGATGTTCTATCCCTAATCAGAATTCCATCTTATTTCGCCTTCACTCTTCATATCAAAGAACTTTACCATTTCTCACACATTCAATCCAAACTTGACCTTGTATATATATAATAAGCCTTGTCAAGTCGGCTTGAATAACCTCCCAAATAAATAATAAAACTTAAGTCCATCAGTTGCATATAACCAATTAAACATAAAGTGTAAACTGTTGTTAGTCAGTTGGCACTAAGTGTATAACTCAGTTAGCACTGTAATCCTTCAATGCCCGACTGTTACTGAAATGCCCGAGTGAAGTCGGTTAGAACTCAAAATCACTTTGGTTGATATATAAGTCTTCTTCAATGCCCGAGAGAGCTTGGCATATACTGACTGTGCTCAGTTAGGTATAGATATTTGTGTAACATCACTACATTTGTGTATACATCAATGACAATACACAATACACAATTGAATAATTGTCTTCAACAAACCTAACTACATAATAAATCAAATTTAACCTTGACCTTGACCCTAACCCTAATCAAATCAAATTTAACCCTAACACAAAACCACTTTGAACCTTAATGCAATACAAAATTTAACCCTAACCCTACCACTAAACTAAATGGAATTGTAACCCTAACCATAATCTATATTCTATCCCAATTCAAATTCAAACTTAACGTATACCAAATTGAGCCCAAACCATAAATCAAATTAGACCTAAATATTTATGTCATGGAGAAACCTATTGAATAAATAGAAACAAATGATAATGAAAACTAAACTTAAAATTAAACTAGATTGAACCCTAACCTTAACACTCAATCGAGTTCAACCTTAACCCTAAATCCTGAATTGAGCCTTATACTAACCCATTTTTTATGATTTTTAAAGTAAATGTCAACATTAAATAGTGTCTTATCAAGTGATCACATTTCTAATTGAAATTTCCATCATTAACCTTAAACCAAATTAAACATCAATACCAACACCAAATAAAATTGAACCCTAACACTAAACCAAAATCTAAATTTCACTCTTTGATAGAAGAGTCCCAAGATTGGATTGCACTCACTCACCTAAGGTCTTAATTTGCCTTAGTCCACCTAGGATCCTAATTCCATTCTAGAACCCACAAAATATTTGAGTCTTCACACCCCAATTCTATTCTAACTCCACACTATGAGTTAGTTTCTTTGTGCCCAATCTTGAAAGTTTTCCACCATTGAAAATGCTCTCTACCTCTATGCTTCCTTGGATGATTCCAAGCTCAATTCTTCAAAAATATTCATGCAAGTGCTACAAATGACATTTCCACCTTCAAGACATGCTTTTTACATCTTTTGAATCCCATTTGAATGGGTCTTTTACTCCAAAGTGATCAAATTCCACCTTCACAATGCTTTTGAGCCTATTAGGCCTAGTAGCCCTATTAGCCCTATCCAGAGGGTTTTTCTGGTTTCTTATCAAAAAATTCCACACAACCCTAAAAAATAACTTATAAATCAGATACCCTTTTCCAAGACCTTAAATATTTTCAATGTTTTAGCTCCTCAACCCATCCGTACACTATTGTCCTGAAATGTAGGTCTTTTAGGCGTATTTTCAAGCATTGACAGTGACACACTAATTTCTTGGTAAAAATGTATCAAGATGTATTAGATAGGATCTAGTCTCATAGATAGGGATCATTTAAACCCTAAGGCTCCTATAACCACACTTGGTTTCTTTCCCTCACACACTCCCTTGCAATGGCACTTGATTCTTACTCTGTTATACCCCTAACCAGACAAACATTGTTCGCCTAGGGCATAACTCTAAAAATAGTAGCTTGAATCTTCAAGAACTATAATTGCATATATAAATTGTACATATTCTCCCCTAAAACATTCATCTACCCTTAGGATATTCCTACGGTTAGATTTCATGGGGGAGCCATGGAAACACCAACTACTCTAAACTGAACCAGCAGACTCCCTAAATCCTAATAAATTTATTGATGCTACTAAAATAACTCTAAAATACTTTCACAATGAATTAAAAATTATTGTATCAACCTAATCAACACAAATCTAAAATTACATCGATCAGTTCAATCCATCTAAATGCTATGTAACTTAAAATGCTTGAATATTGCTAACAACACAGAATTGCAGAGCTTCTTACTATTCAAAAACTTGCTTACAATCAATTTTACCTTGGTAAATGAGCCTCATACATCCTTAAGATGCTTCTTCCATGTTTCTAGGCCTTATCCATTAATTTCCCACTCCTACAATGAGGGGAATCCAATGTTGTCGAGTTGCATGCAACATTTGCAAAAAGTTGCAAATGTTGTCATGACAACTTTTGAGCATCTTTGCATTTATGCCTCCATCCTATCTTTTAGGGCTTCTAACCCATATGGTTCGATGAACCAACATCATAAAATCCTATAAAATCATCTTTCTTACTATGTTAAGGTCTAGGAAATATTTAGACCACATTTCCCATTTAGACCAAAACTAAGCATTAAAGTAACCTAACTATACTAGGTTGGATTAGACACTAACTATCCATCCACCTAGTAACAAACCTTACAAGACCTCCTAAGGTCCAAAATAAACATACACACTAACTTGGCCAAGGTCCTTTACAAGCCAAAACATCTAGCGTTTAGTAGGTGGCCTAGGTGCTCCTGCACCATCCTCCCTAAGTGAAAGATTTCAATCCATCCTTGGATTGAGTAAGTCAGGATCAATGCCCAAATTTTTGAATTTTGACTCATTTATCCATGTTACATCTGCATCTAGTTTTCCTTGCCATTTCACTAAGTGCTCTTTGTAATCCTTCTTCCTAGTTTTCTTGTAAATTCTGGATTCCAGTATGCAATCTGCCTTCTTGGCTGGTGTAGATGGAAAATGGAGTTCTTCTACCTCTTGAATGACCTAAATCAAACACTAATCTGGATTAGGGATTGTTCCCTTGTATAGAACCAAGTCTGCAATGTTAAAGACAGGTGACAAGCCATCATTCTCTGGTAACTCCACCTTGTAAGCATTTGCTTCATACTTGGCCAATATAGTGCAGGGGCCAATTCTTCTCATCTATAACTTGTGTGGGATTCCTTTCTGCAGTCTAGCCTTATTAAGATGTACCATCACTAGATCCCCAACCTTGAATTGAACATCCCTTTTTACTTCATCAACCTTACTCTTGATCTTCTTAGTGTTGTCAATCAGTGTCTTCCTGACTGTGTCATGAACTTATTGCATAACATAGGAAAATTCCTCAGCATATCCACTTCCTTTAACTCCATCCTTCAGTTCTCTAAGCTCATAAATGCCTCTAGCGTGTAGACCATAGACAATTTCAAAAGGGTTCTTACCAGTAGTCCTGTTCACAGTGTCATTATAAGCATATTCAGCTTGACCTATGAGTTGGTCCCATATCTGACCATACTCCTTTGTTAAGCATCTTAGGAGATTTCTAAGACTCCTATTAAGTACCTCTATTTGACCATCAGTCTAAGGGTGGTATGTAGATCCAAAGGATAAGTTGGTGCCCAACTTTTGCCACAGAGTCTTCCAAAAGTGACTCATAAACTTTGTGTCTCTATCTGACATAATGCTCAAAGTCAATCCATGTATTCTGAATACCTCTTTAAAGAAAAGAGAAGCTATTTGACTTACATCACTGGTTGTCTTGCATGGCACAAAGTGAGCCATTTTACTAAACATGTATACTATCACATAGACATTATCCATTCCCTATCTTGACTTGGGAAATCCAACCACAAAGTCCTTTCTCAAGCATTCCCATGGTCTAGTTGGGATAGGAAGTGGTTGATAGAGGCCAACATTAGTGGATGTTCCCTTGGGCTTCTGACACACAATGCAACTCTCAACATATTTCCTAATATCAACATTCATCTTTGGCCAAAAGTAAAATCTTTGAACAAGTTCTTGTGTCTTACTGACCCCAAAATGGCCACTCAATGCACCATTATGTTTCTCCTAAATCAAATTCTCCCTTATAGACCCTCTAGGGACACATAGTTGACTTCCTTTAAATAGGAGATTACTTTTCAAAGTATACTCAAAATATTTACTATGAAAGTGGTTATGATATTATTGGCATACCTTATAAATGTCTACAAAGTCTTCATCATCACCATATAGATCTTTTAAGTTGTCTATTCCCATGCTCTACAGTTGGATCTCTTGGATAGTAAGGGATCTTCTACTCCAAGGCATCTGCAACCTTGTTCTGCAATCCCTTCTTGTGTTTGATATTGAATGTGTATGCTTGGAGGTATTCAACCAACTTCATATGCTTATGAATAAATTTTTCTTATGAGTTCAAGAAGCTCAAGGCTTGACTATCTAAATAGACTATGAACTCCTTTGGAAGCAAGTAATGCCTCCATTTTCTCAGTGACTGGACCAGAGCATACATCTCTAGGTCATAAAAATAATATTTCTTCTTAGCTTCACTTAGTTTCTCAGAGTGGAAGGCCATTGGTCTTCCCTCTTGGCTTAAGACAGCTCCAATTGCCACATTGCTAGCATCACACTATGTTGTAAACAACTTTTCAAAAATTGGCAAGACCAAAATTGGTTGGGTTGCAATCTTCTTTTTCAGTAGCTCAAAACCATGGTTAGCTTGTTCATTCCAAATAAACTTAGTCTTCATGCCTCCTTTAATAGTGTCCAACATAGGAGCACAAATTGCACTAAATTGCTTAATAAACTTTCTATAGTACTGTGCTAGGCCATGAAAACTTCTTACCTCATTGCTTGTTCTTAGAGTAGGCCATTTGATGATGGCCTCCACTTTGCTAGGATCCATCTTCAAGTTACCCTGAGATAGCACAAAACCAAGGTGCACTAACTCTGTCTTGATGAGCTCCCACATTTCTAATTTGATCATCAACTTCTCCTCTTGTAGCTTCTTAAAAACCATTTCAAGGTGTTTGAGGTGCTCTTCCCTTGTCTTACTATAGATGATTATATCATCTAAGTAGACCACTATAAACTTTCCATTGTAATCTTTAAGTACCTCATTCATCAACCTCATGAATGTTGATGGGGCATTTGACAACCCAAATGGCATGACAAGCCACTCATATAGTCCTTCTGTAGTCTTGAAGGTTGTTTTCCACTCATCCCCTTCATTTACTCTGATTTGATGATAGCCACTCTTTAGGTCTATCTTTTTAAAATACCTTGCTCCTCCTAGACAATCCATTAGGTCTTCTATCCTAGGGATAGGGAACCTATACCTAATGGTGATCCTATTTATTGCTCTAGAGTCTATACATAACCTCAGAGTTCCTCCCTTTTTAGGGGCTAGGACTGTGGGCATGACACAAGGGATAATGCTCTTTCTTATAAGGCCTTGTTCTAAGAGCTCTTGGATTTGTCTAGCAATCTCTTCATTTTGTTGGGGAGTCATTTTATAGGCTGCCTTATTGGGTAGGGTGTCTCTTGGTATTAGGTCTATGTGATGGCTTACAAACCTCTTAGGGGGTAGGGTTGATGGTTGTCCATCACTCTCTATTTTTTCTGCAACTTCCTTTGGCTTTAACACCAGTGCAAATCCAACTCCTTCTCCTTCATCTAAAGTCTCTAAGAACTCTTTTTCACTCACCATGAGAATATTGGGACTAGTAGACTTCAATTCTGCATCCTCCAACAGTGACTGGATTTTGTATGTCACATTGTCTTTCTTGAAGGAGTATGAATTTTTCACTTCATCATGCATGGCCCTCCTATCAAATTTCCATGGTCTACCTAGGAGCAAGTGACATGTGTCCATAGGTAAGACATCACATAAAACTTTATCCTTGTATCTCCCAATTGAGAATTCTACCCAAGCTTTCTCATCAACTAGGACATGTTGTCCTTTGTTTAGCCAAGTGACCTTATAGGGATTGGTGTGGGGTATCCTTGTCATTTTCAGCTTGTTGAATGCCTCCTCTAACACTATGTTGTCAGTTGATCCTGAGTCTATGATGACTCTACACACTTTGCCCATCATCTTACACTTTACTCTAAACAGTGATCTCCTTTGACTGAGTTCTTCTTTCATTGGCTCTTTGATTAGAGTTCTTCTCGTCATGAGATTCTCTCCCTCCTCTGATTCTAATGGCACTTCAGGGTTCTTTTTTCCACTTGTCTCCTCACAAACATATTTCACTCTTTTGTCACCTCCTTGAGAGGTACTTCCCTTCTCTGGACACCTATATGCCAGATGTCCTAACTGATTATAGTGATAGCACTTCATATTGGAAAAATAGTTACCTATTCCTTGGCTACTACCTCTTTCTCTATTGTTAGGGTTCCTTCCTCTACTTGAACTTCCTCTATTGAAGTTTCCTTCATGTTTTTCAATGAGCTTAGTCTCTTCTTGACCTTTAGATTCAAAGTTTCTTCCTCCATAACCACTTCTTTGTCCTCTAGTGTCTCTTCCTGTACCCCTTCCTCTTGAAGTGTTGGAATCTTGTTTCTTCTTCAACTTGTCTTCCACCTTGATAGCAATTTGGTAGCATTTCTGAACTATGTTTGGAGTCAAAAGACTCATCTCATCTTGAATGGTCCATTTAAGTGCATTAAGGTACCTTGCTACCTTCACCTTCTCATCCTCTACTACTCTTGACCTTGTACAAATTCTATGAAATTCTTTAGTGTATGAGTTGACATCTAGGTCCTTTTTCCTTAGACCTTGTCTTCTCTTGTGCAACTGGATTTCATAATCCTCAGGGATGTAAACATCTCTGACTCTTGCTACCATATCCTTCCATGAAGCAATGAGCCTTTTCCCTTCCTTCTCCCTCTCATCTTGGATGGATTTCCACCAAGTGAGAGCAGACCCTCTCAATCTAACTTTTGCAAATTTCACCTTTTGATCCTTAGTGATACCATCACACTCAAAATAGTTTTCTAGTCCCTCTATCCAATCAAGGACTACCTCTGGTTCCATTTTTCCACTGAAAATGGGAACTCCTTCCAATGCTTTTCCACTCGTAGCCTTTAGGGCTTTCAGGAATGGTCATGGACTTCATCTTCAATGGCAATGTCTTTGCCTTTCCCTTCCATTCTATCCTTCACTTCATTTTCTTTCACATCAACTTCATCCACTTTTTGCTCCAATTGAGCCAGCCTATCTCGGAGTAATCTATTCTCCTCCTCTTGTTCATCTACCTTCTTTTATAATTCAGCATTAATCACCATTTTTGACTCTCCAATGGATTCCTCTAGTTGTAACATTAACCACAATCCTGATCAAAAGAGGCTATGATACCACTCTAATAGAAGAGTCCCAAGATTGCATTGCACTCACTCACCTAAGGTCTTAACTTGCCTTAGTCCACCTATCATACTAATTCCCTTCTCGAATCCACCAAAGCCTTGAGTCTTCACACCCCAAATCTATTCTAACTCCACACTATGAGTTAGTTTCTTTGTGGCCAATCTTGAAAGTTTTCCACCATTGAAAATGCTCTCTCCCTCTATGCTTCCTTGGATGATTCCAAGCTCAATTCCTCACAAATATTCATGAAAATTCTACAAAGGACATGTCCACCTTCAAGACATCCTTTTGATATCTTTTTAATCCCATTTGAATGTGTCTTTTACTCCAAAGTGATCAAGTTCCACCTTCACAATGCTTTTGAGCCTATTAGTCCTAGTAGCCCTATTAGCCCTATCCAGAGGGTTTTTCTAGTTTCTTGTCAAAAATTTCCACACAAAAGTAAAAACTAAATTAGGAATTGGATACCCTTTTCCAATACCTTAAACATTTTCAATGTTTTATCTCCTCAACCCATCCGTACACTACTGTCCTGAAATGTGGGTCTTTTAGGCCTATTTTCAAGCATTGACAAAGACACATTGATTTCTTGCTAAAAATGTATCAAGATGGATTGGATAGGATCTAGTCTTCTAGGTAGGGTTCAATTAAACCCTAAGGCTCCTGGAACCACACTTGGTTTCTTTCCCTCACACACTCCCTTGCAATGGCACTTGATTCTTACTCTGTTATACCCCTAACCAAACATACATTGTTCGCCTAGGGCATAACTCTAAAAATAGTAAATCAACTCTTCAAGACCTCTACCTGCATATATATATTGTACATAGGCTCCCCTAAAAAATTCATCTACCCTTAGGAGATTCCCACAATTAGATTTCATGGGGGAGCCATGGAAACACCAACTACTCTAAACTGAACCAGCAAACTCCCTAAATCCTAATCAATTTATTGGTGTTACTAAACTAACTCTAAAGTATTTGCACAATGAATGAAAAAGTCTTTTATCAACCTACTCAACACAAATCTAACATTACATCAATCATTTCAATCTATCTAAATTCTCTATAACTCAAAATGCTCAAATATTGCTAACAACAGAATTGCAAAGCTTCTTACTATTCAAAAACTTGCTTACAGTCACTTTTACCTCTAGAAATTAGCCTCATACATCCTTAAGATGCTTCTTCCATGTTTCTATGCATTATCCATTAATTTCCCACTCCTACAATGAGGGGAATCCAATGTTGTCGAGTTGCATGCAACATTTGCAAAAAGTTACAAATGTTGTCATGACAACTTTTGAGCATCTTTGCATTTATGCCTCCATCCTATCTTTTAGGGCCTCTAACCCATGTGGCTCAATGAACCAACATCATAAAAGCCTAGAAAATCATCTTTCTTACTATGCTAAGGTCTAGGACACATTTAGACCACATTTCCCATTTAGACCAAAACTAAGCATTAAAGTAACCTAGCTATACTAGATTGGATTAGACACTAACTATCCATCCACCTAGTAACACGCCTTACAAGACCTCCTAAGGTCCAAAATAAACACACACACAGACTTAGCCAAGGTAAGTTACAAGCCAAAACATCTATGGTTTAGTAGGTGGCCTAGGTGCTCCTGCACCACTATTGCACTTAGAAAACCTTAACACAACCCTAACCCTAATTGAAGATTAAAATAAATTGCAACCCTAAATCTTAAGGCTAAGAGTATTTAGCTTTCCAAAATCCACTCACACATTGGATGAAATTTAAGTGTCATCTGTAACCAAAAATGAATTCTAAACTTAACTCTAAATTGAATTACATATTTAACCAAGTTGAACCCTCGCCTAAACACTCAATCAAGCTCAACCTTAACCCTAAACCTTGAATTGAGCCTTACACTGACCCTATTTTATTGGATTTTAAATTAAATGTCAACCCTAATTAGTCTCTTATCAAGTGATCACATTTCTAATTAGAATATCGTCGTTACATATGTTTAAACAAATCTAATCTAATCCATCATAAACCTTAAATAAAATTAAACCTCAACACTAACACCAAACAAAATTGAACCCTAATTCTAAACCCTATTCTAAATTTCACCCTTACACTTAGAAAAACCTTAACAAAAATTAAACCCTAACCATAAGCCTTATTAAATATTAAATAAATTATACCCTAAATCTAAAATCCATCTTCATCAAGCTTATCCACCCTAAGGTTTAGAGTATTTGGATTTCCAAAATCTTCTCCCATGTTGGATATTTTTTTAGTCGTCATCATAGTGATCTATCTTGATTAATTAAAATTTAATCCTAACATTAAGCTTTATTGAACCATAACAAAAAAAAGAGCCCTAACCCTAACTATAATTGAGCTTTCACAAGCTTCCAAAATATAATTTTATCTAAGATTAAAAAATAGGGTCACTTAATAAATTAAACCCTAAACCTAATCTTAACCATTACACTAAATCAAATTGAACTACAATCCTAATGTTGAACCTAATTGAACCCTAAATTATAAAATTTAAACAAGATTACCCTAATCCTAAATTATATTATTGACTTTAATATACACAAGCACAAACACACATACATATGCACTATAACCCTAATCCTATATGATATTATCAAATTCAAGATATCTATCCTAACAATAAACCTAATATAATTAAATCGTAATCATTATTATAGCCCTAATTAAACTCTAATCCTAACCTTAAGTATAAATAAACCCTAACAATAATCAAACTCTTATTATAATGAAACCTTAACTATAGTTAACTCAAACCATAACTATAACTGAAAGATTTCCCTCTAATTGAACCCAACCCTAACCTAACCTTAACTCTAACCCTAATTGATCTTCAACCATAATACAAATTGAACTACAACTATATTCCTATGTGAACAATAATGATAATTTAACTCTAACTATAACCATATTCTTAACCCTAGATCTAATATTCATCCTAACCAAATCCTAATATGGACCCTATAAAAGCCTAATATAAACCCTAACCAAAGTGTAATAAAAACCCTAACCTTAGTCCTAACTTTAATCATAATTCTAACCCTCAACCTAACAATACCCCTAACCCTCACCCTAATCCTAACCATGATATAAATCCTAACCCTAACAATATTCCCAATCCTATCCCTAAACCTAATCCTAACCCTAACCCTAACCCCATGC
This sequence comes from Thuja plicata, assembly GCA_018584345.1. NCBI lineage: Eukaryota > Viridiplantae > Streptophyta > Pinopsida > Cupressales > Cupressaceae > Thuja > Thuja plicata. The sequence continues at coordinate 165,692 of MU227387.1, read as the reverse complement.
CTAACCATGATGTAAATGTTGGAGATTTGCTTCTGTGGAAATAGTTGAATGTATGTTTGTCATTGATGACAACATATAGTATACAATAGCAAACTATATTCACTTTTCAGTATGGATATGTGGAAGCCTTGCGCAGTTGTTTTTATGTTTCAGACATAGTTAATATACCATGTACATACACGCAGATTCAGATGTTCAGTAACAATTGAGTTATGTTACTCTGTTTACCAGACACAGTTTTAGAAGATTATTTTCAGAAAGCCGACAGTAATTTTATTGATTCTTTAGTTGTGTCTATCTATGGGATATGCGTGTTCAGATTCATGTTTAGTTATGATTCTAAGTTAATTAACCAAAGGTGATAATCATGTTTCATCCGAAGCATGAAGTTTGGGTAATTTTGGTGGAGCCGACTATGTGAAGCGATGCGTCTATTTAGTTTGTGTTGCACGGTTCTAATTATGTTGGGTGCTTGGTTTGGCTGACAAGAGAAGCATTGAAGGGATTCCTAAAGCCGACAAAGATCATATCTTTTGGAGAAGATATTTATAATAGTTTATTTGAAGATCACCAAGTGTGAATGAGAAGAGAAGAGATAAGAACAAAATGCTGATTGTTTTGGGAAGGTAAATTCATTTCATTCATCAAACAAAGATCTATGTGAAGAAGCAGTGAAAACAAAACAATACATTAGAACTGATCAAGACAGTAGGTCTATTTAAATAGTTTATTTTAAGATATAGTGTATATCTATTTTACTGAAGGTTGCAACCTTCACCATATTAAGCAGTGAGCTTTTGGACAGTGAGTCCTCACCCCTAACATGGTTATTTGTAAAAGACTCCTAACAGGGTCTGACCCTTAACCAAGTCACTGTACTTATTGCATTGTAAAGATCAACTCCTAACAGGGTTGTAAGATCTTCTAACATGGATTATTATACTCAAGTACAATTCTTTGTGGGTGCTAATTCCCACCGGGGTTTTTACCTAGTTTGGTTTCCCCGTAACCAAAATTGTCGTGTTGTATTTTGTGTTATCTTAAATGTGTATGTGCTTATGATATTCTGTAATTAAATTGGAGAAAATAATTTAACTTGCTGATAACTGATTCACCCCTCCCCCCCATCTTATTTATCCCTTGGGACTATTCCAACAATTGGTATTAGAGCCAAGTGCCTTGGAGAGAAATCCTAACAGCTTAAGGTAGATCAAATGGCGTACTTCAAGAAAGAGAGTCCTAAGTTTGATGGAGAGAATTATCTTGACTGGAAGAAAAAAATGATAACACATCTTCAGTGCATTGGTTCTAAGATTTATGAGATTGCTACTCATGCAATTGATGTTCCCACCTTGAAGGACCTTGCAGAAGAAGATTCTACTAATAAACAAATGGAATTATTCACCCAAAATGCAATTTCCAAAGAAGCCCTAATCAGTGCCCTATCTGACAGTGAATTTTCTGAGATCAAGAAGGCAGGAAAAGCATATTCAATTTGGAAATACCAAGAAGACATGTTTGAAGGAGACATCCAAGCCAAGAATGTGCGCATAAAGACATGGAAGAAAAGATACAACAATTTAGAGATGCTACCTGAAGAAAACATCAGAGCTTACAATTAGAGGATTAATGAAGCAGTCTCAGGAATCAGGAGCAATGGTGGAGAAATTTTAGAGGATGATATAATGGACAAATTGATGACCACGTTGACAATAGATTATGAAAACAAGATAAACATATTGGATGAAACCATGTAATTCTCAAAGGACTTCAAAAGAGAAACCTTGATTAGTAAAATATAAGCATTTGAGATATCAATATTGAAGACAGAACCTAAAATGGAAACAAATTTCAAAGCCTCAGTCCATGGTAAGAAATCCTTAAGCATCACTAGTAATGTTGAGAAAGAAGAAGTTGATACATAACTAGAAGAAATCATTGCTATTATTGCTAAGAAGGAAAGAAAAGGTAAAGGAAAATATGAAGGACAACTACCATTCAAATGTTTTTCATGCAACAAAGTTAGCCACTTTGCATCCAAGTGTCCTACAAGAGTCAAGAAGTACAGATTAGATTACAAACCCAAATATACTAAGGAATGCTATCATGCTGAGGATGGTGTAACTGATGATGACTCAGGAGAAGATGAAATTGGATTTGTTGCAATTAAGGACAATAAAAAAATGATTGATCAAATAGAAATTGAAGATGAAAAGAAAGCACAAGAATTGGCTTTAGTTTCACAAGCTGACATCAGAATAGACTGGATCATAGATAGCAGGTGTTCACATCACATGACAGGAGAAAAAGAAAGACTTGTACATCTAGACAAGTATAAAGGTGGCATGGTTAGATTTGGAGATAACACTCCCAAATCTATCATTGGCAGGGGATCTATCACATTAGATGGAAAGAAAAAAATAGATGATGTTCCGTATGTTGATGGTTTGCATCATAACCTATTGAGTGTTGGACTGTTGCTAGATAAAGGATATCAGTTGGAATTCAAAAACAACAGATGCATTATTAACAAAAAAGAAGGAGACATGATTGCATCAGGCTCAAAAACCAAAGGTAATTTTTTTCAGCTTAACTATGAAGTAAGTTGTTTTGTTGCAAAAGTGGATGACAGTTGGCTATGGCACAAGAGACTTTGTCATCAATTTTGACAACATAGTGAAGATAAGTAATGTAAAGGCAGTAAGAGACCTTCCAAGTATTGCAAGACCAGTTGATACTATGTGTAGGGAATGTGTGATGGGGAAGCATGTGAGGACCTCATTCAGAAGCAAACATAACTCTGCAGAGAAAAAATTAGATCTAATACATACAAACTTATGTGGACCTACTCAAACAAGATCATGCTATGGTGAAAGGTATTTTATTTTGTTTGTTGATGATTTCTCCAAGATGATGTGGGTTGCGTTATGAAAAGACAAATCTGAAGCATTTGAGAAGTTCAAAATATTCAAAGCTAAAGTTGAAAATGAATCTTGATTAAAGATAAAGTGTCTGAGATCTGATAGAGGAGGAGAATTCACCTCTGACAAGTTTCTTGAATACTGCGAAGAACATGGGATCAAAAGACAACTAAGTGCACCCAGAACCCCTCAACAAAATGGAATTATAGAAAGAAGAAATAGGATAACACTTGACACAATGCACACTATCATGATTGAAGGGATATTTGCGCACACCTATTGGAGAGAAGTAGTCAATACATCAGTCTATACTATCAACAGAATTCAACTAAGACTATGCGCAAACAAAACACCTTATGAACTTTGGTTTGGTAATGTACCTACAGTAAAACACTTCAGAATCTTTGGAAGCAAGTGCTACATCAAGAGAGATGATGGTGTTGGCAAAATTGATGCTAGAAGCGATGAAGGTATTTTTCTTGGTTACTCTACTAAGAGCAAAGCATACAGATGTTTCAATTTAAGGTTGAAGAAAATCATTGAGATTTCACATGTGAAGATTGATGAGAAGTTCATGATTCAAGAGAGATATTATGAATATGCACCTATGATTGAAGATGAACCTAGACCTATCAATACATATACAATTATTGAAGAAATGTTTGACTGTATTGATGTATCATGCAATAACCCTGAACCAAGTCAAGAAGAATCATAGATTACAGATGAGAGTGTCACACCTAAAATCTGAAAATACACATCTAAATACCACTCTAAAGAAGATATCATTGGAGATCAGAGCAGTAAAGTCTTGACAAGATCCATAGAAAAAGGTTCAACTGTTGATGAAGAGGTATGCTTACTTTCACAGATTGAACTCTTAAGTGTTGAAGATGCATGTAATGATTCAGATTGGCAAGGTGCAATGCAACAAGAATTAGATCAAATAATGAAGAATGATACATGGGAATTGGTCCCTAGACCTTGTGACAAGAACGTGATTGGAACTAAGTGGATATTCAGAAACAAAATGAATGAAGATGGGACAGTGATAAGAAATAAAGCAAGATTGGTATGTAAAGGATATGCGCAAAGAGAAGGAATTGACTATTTTGATACATTTACCCCTGTGAGTAGACTGGAAGCTATAAAGTTATTTTTAGCCTATGCAACATTCAAGAACTTTTAAGTTTATCAGATGGATGTCAAGTCAACTTTCCTAAATGGTGACTTGAAGGAAGAAGTCTACATAAAGCAGCCTGAAGGATTTAAACTGTCAGACAAACCAGACATGGTATGTAGACTAAAGAAAGACCTCTATGGACTTAAACAGGCCCCAAGAGCAAGGTATGAGAGACTTGATGGCTAATTAGCAAAGATTGGATTCAAAAAGGGAGAAATAGATTGCAACCTATTCATCAAAGAGACACCTACAGGTTTACTACTTGTTGCTATCTTTGTTGATGACATTATTTTTGGAGGTAATGACAAGCTTAGTGCAGAATTTGCAAAAGAGATGCAGAGTGAATTTGAAATGAGCATGATTGGACCTATCAAATATTTTTTGGGATTAAATGTAAAACAAACAGACAAAGTTATATTCATAAATCAGTCTAAATATGTGAAGGAGATATTAAAGACTTTCAATATGGAATATTGCAAGCCAGTAAGCACCTCCATGACAACAGGAAGCAAGATTTCTAAAGATGATGAATCCACAATAGTTGACAAGACACTATACAAGTCTATGATCAAAAAACTCATATATCTCACTCAATCTAGACCTGATATTTCTAATGTAGTTGGCATTGTTGGAAGATTTGCAGTTGAACCTAAATAAAATCACTTAATGGAAATAAAAAGAATATTCAGATACTTAAAGGGAACTATAGACTATGGTTTATGGTATCCTAACTTAGAGAATGTACAACCTCATGTGTATACTGATGTTGATTGGGCAGGTTGTGTTGATGACATAAAGAGTACCTCAGGAGGAGCAGTATTCCTTGGAGACAGATTGGTCACTTGGACAAGCAAGAAGCAAAATTGTATTTCTCAGTCAACAACTGAGGTATAATATGTAGCAGCAACATTGAATTGTTTTACAATTGTTTGGATCAAACAGATGATAAAAGACTTTGGAATATAGATTGATTATCCTATTGTTATTCACTGTGATAACACTATCACTATCAATATGTCAAAGAACCCTGTGATGCACACAAAGACAAAATTCATTGAAATAAAATATCATTTTCTAAGAGAAAAAGTTGCAGACAAAGAAGTAAAGTTGGATTATGTGAGCACTAAAGAACAATTAGAAGATATTTTTACAAAGCCTTTATCAAAAGATACTTTTGATTATCTCAGGGAGAAGTTGGGAGTAATTCCCTTTCCTGAGTCTGATTAGAATTTATAGCAAGAGCATCAATCCTTGGTGAATGATGAATGGTTGACTACTCTACTTCTGGAGTAGTACTTGTGCTTAGTGGTATTTGGCACCCTTTTCCATTGATGTCAAAGGGGGAGTATATAGTAAGGGGGAGCATATACTCTGGGGGAGTATATAGTCATGAAAATAAAAATACAGTCAGAGGAGCTACAACAGTGAAGAGGAACCTTTGATGAGGATATTGAGAAGATTGTAAAAAGAAAGAGGATACTTTGGGTTGATGGTGTTTTTCATATCATATGTTGCCATCAATGTCAAAGGGGGAGATTGTTGTAGATTTTCTTTTGTGCAAATAGTTGACTGTATGTTTGTCACTGATGACAACATATAGTATATAGCAGTAAACTGTATTCACTTTTCAGTATGGATATGTGGAAGCCTTGCACAGTTGTTTTTATGTTTCAGACATAGTTAATATACCATGTACATACACACAGATTTAAATGTTCAGTAATAGTTGAGTTATGTTACTCTGTTTACTAGACATAGTTTCAGAAGATTATTTTTAGAAAGTCGACAGTAATTTTATTGATTCTTCAGTTGCATCTATATATGGGGTATGTGTGTTAAGATTCATGTTTAGTTATGAGTCTAATTTAATTAACCAAAGGCACTAATCGTGTTTCATCTGAAGCATGATGTTTGGGTAATTTTGGTGGAGTCGACTATGTGAAGCAATGTGTCTATTCAATTTGTGTTGTGCGGTTCTAATAATGTTGCGTGATTGGTTTGGCTGACAAGAGAAGCATTGAAGGGATTCCTAAGCTGACAAAGATCATATCTTTTGGAGAAGATATTTATAATAGTTCATTTGAAGATCACCAAGTGTGAATGAGAAGATAAGAGATAAGAACAGAATGCTGATTGTTTTGGGACAGTAAAGTCATTTCATTCATTAGACAAAGATCTATGTGAAGAAGCAGTGAAAGCAAAAAAATACTTTGGAACTGATCAATATAGTAGGTCTATTTAAATAGTTCATTTTTAGATATAGTGTATATTTGTTTTATTGAAGGTTGCAGCTTTCACCATATTAAGCAGTGAGCTTTTGGACAGTGATTCCTCATCCCTAACAGGGTTATTTGTAAAAGACTCCTAACAGGGTCTGACCCTTAACCAGGTCATTGTACTTATTGCATTGTAAAGATCAACTCCTAATAGGGTTGTAAGATCTTCTAACATGGATTATTATACTCAAGTACAGTTCTTTGTGGGTGCTAATTCCCACTGGGGCTTTTACCTAGTTTGGTTTCGTCGTAACTAAAATTGTGGTGTTCTATTTTGTGTTATCTTAAATGTGTATGTGCTTATAATATTCTGTAATTAAATTGGAGGAAGGAATTTAACTTGCTGATAACTGATTCACCCTCCCCCCTCTCAGTTATCCCTTGGGACTATTCCAATAGTAAACCCTAACCCTAACCCTGATCCTAAAATATACCCTAAAATATAGCCCTTGCTATAATTTTCTAAATGTTAATCTTAATCTTAACCTTGATCACAAATATTAAACCCTAATCACTAATCCTAACCCTAACCCTAAATCTTAACCCTAATACAAACCCTAACCCTAACCATAATACTAATTAGGATATAAACACATACTCTAAGCCTAATCTCAATCATAACCCTAAATTCTAAATATTAAACCCTAATCCAAACCCTAATCCTAAATGGTGTTCCCTAAATCCTAAATCTTAAGCAAAACCATAATCCTAAATGGTAAACTCTAATTCTAAATTCTAAACCCTAATCATGGATGCTACACCCTAAATGATAAACTCTAATTCTAACCATGATTCTAAATGCCAAACCCTAATCCTAACCCTAATTTCTAAACCCTAATCCTAACCAAAACTCTAAATGCATCCCTAAAGCTAACTATGGCATTAACTTAAACCTTTATCCTTATCCTAACCCTTGTCAAGACACTATCTCAAATAATAATAATAACCATGATCCTTACTCTAACCCTAATTGCAACCCTAATCCTAATCCAACCTAAAACCCTAACCCTAATAATAACCATGATTCTCACCCTAACCCTAATTGCAACCCTAATCCTAATCCAACCTAAAACCCTAACCCTAACCCTATTCCTAACTATTATGTAAATTCCAACTATAACCATAATCCTAACCCTACCGCTAAGCATAGACTTGACCAAATCTAAACCTTTACCTTTAATCTATTTATAATTCCAATCCCAATCCTAATAGTAATTCCAACTGTGTCCTTAACACTGACCAACACCCTATTCCTAACCTAAAACCTTTTATAATTATAATCCAAACCCTAACCTTGACCCTAACCTAAAATCTTTTATAATTATAATCCAAACCCTAACCTTGACCCTAACCCTAACCATAATTCTACTCCTAACCATGAAAATAAACCCAAACTTAACACTAAACCCTAACCCTAATTCTAATAATAAATCTAAACCAAACTCTAACCCTATTGATAACCCTAACAATGATATAGATTGTACCCCTAATGGTAACCCTAACCATGATATAAACTATAACCCTAAATGCTAACCCTAACCATATTAATTTATTCAATGTGTTACGTGTGTCGCGGCTGCTACTAGCAAATATATACTTTATATAAAATATGTCGAGATGTATCGAGGCATTGAATTTTTTCAACTTAAATTTTTATTAAAGGTGAATGATGAAAAAATTAAACGCCTCGATACATCTCGGTGTATTTTATATAGAGTATATATTTGCTAGTATTAATTATTATCATGCAACCTAGGTTTCTCCCCTTTTAGGGTTTTGATCTCATTGTAATTATTATTCCCTCTTTGAATGAATATTTCATCTTTTAGATCATTCTTTGTTGTGTCTCTATTCTTTTCTTTTGTGACAGGTTTTTGCGATAGTTGATCTTGGTGATAGAATTCTATGAATTCTAACATGGTATCAGAGCTTTGTTGTTGCAGCCTGTTCTTGAGTTTTGGAGTGCTAAGGGTTTCAAGTTTACATAATCTTTTGTGTGGATCTAGGGGAGCTATTCTTCGGAGCACTTTGGGTACAAACTGACCTCAAGGTTGTGTCCAGAAGACCCAAAAACCCCTATTTCCATATAAGGCACGTCCAATTTGGACATAGTTGGACTCTGAGGCAATTGTTTTTTTGCATGTAAGCCTTTTTTAGCACATTTTACGAGGCAAAACTCTATAAAAAAAGTTTTAAAAAAATCAATTTTCATTGATTTTCAGTATTTTTTTTAAATTACACTACCCATGCAAGTGGCAGTGGCACCCAACGACCACCTCCTCATCGTTGAGCGAACACTTCCCACTGCCAAGCGACCACCGCACCACCCAGCAGCCACTTGTGCACCACCCCATGGCCTCCACCGCTCGTGCCCGACCACAATGCCATCCCCAGGCCTCTGCCTGCCCACCGCGCCACCCGCGCGTGCCCACCGCCCACCACTACACCTCCTTAGCGCTGTCGGCCATCGTCGAGCAGCATGTGACCAGCCACCGATGGTTCTTAGCCCCAAGGGGGCTTATGTTTATTGGGGGGGCTCTTTTTTTAAAATAAAAAAAGCACTCCTTGGTTTTTTTGCAATAACTGGAGCAAACAGAGGCCTTTTTCGGACTTCCATATATCATCGAAAAGCTCTTTCCGAGCTTTATCTGAATTTGGAGGTTTCATCAACTTTTATTTATTTTTGTTTATTGGCCTTTTTTCTAGTCAAAGTGGGGATTTCTTTTATGCAGTCCTGGGCCTCGAGAATGTGCATACTAACTCCAGTTTTTGCTCATGAATAGGCGTTGGAAAGATCTTGATGAGATCCCTTCAGATCTAAGGTTATTTTTCTAAGAAATTTGATTAGGGGTTTTCCCATTCAATCTGAAGCATTTATTTCCCTATATCTCCTTCTAGCTTTTTAGGTTGTACAGGGGTTTGGTATTTCGCTTTGTGGGGGGTGATTTTTTGTTTTTTGTCATTTATCTCAGAAAAATAGAACACTCAAAAACACAAACTACAAACCCTTCCACATCTTCTATCTAGCTATGAAAGATAACTAATAATTAAATAGTCAGAGCAATGCAACAATGACATATTCAACATCAGTTGAGCTTCTCACTCCACATAATTTCCATTTGTGGAAATCCCGTATGACTTAGCTTTTCAGGTCACGAGGGTTATGGTCTTGTTTGGACATCATTCAACTAGTTTTGACTCATCCTTACGAGATCATGTAGCACAAGAACAAGATGGATAAGGTCATGGGTGTGATTTCTTTGCATGTTTTAGAAAGTTTACTCTTTCATCTTGATAGTTGTGATACTCCTCTTGATATGTGGGAGAAGTTTCAAACTCTCTTTGGAATAGTCAATGAGTTCAGGGCACTTCAGATTGAGGCAAAATTGAGAGATTTGGGTCCTGAGTCATTCCCTTCTATTCAAGATTTCTTGATGAAATTCAAATCTATCAGGTCTATCTTACAGGGTTTTGGAAAGAATAAGACAGATACATAGTGCATTTACCTGATTCTTTCTAAGCTTCGTGGTCCCTTTCATATAGTTTATTCTACCTTCCATTCTACCATGAATTCTTTGGGTCCATGCTTTGCCATGCCTACATTTGTTGTGTTCTGTGATTGTTTGACTCGTGAGAAGGCAAAGCTATCTCATCTTGATTCTCTCACAGGATCAAAAAATTGAGCATTGGTTTCCCAAACATCTAAGGGGAAGCAGGAGCAGAAACAAAAGTCACAAACCACAAAGTCTAGGAAGGATTCTAGTTCTAAGCACTGCCTTGGCCCACCTTCTCCTAAGGGGGAAAAATTTAAGACAAAAAGATATATGTGTTCTTATTGTAAAAAACCCAATCAAGATGAGTCTCATTGCTATGAGAAGAAGATAAATGGGTATGCAAAATAAATTTATGATTTGATAGCTCTTCTTAGGAAGACCATCATTGATTCTTCTTCTTCATCATCATTCCAAATAGATGGACAAAACAAAGGAAAGGGTCATGCATTATGTGCAACCGCTGGTCCCTTCTCTTCTAGATGGCTACTGGATTTAGGTGCTTCACACCATATGGAATATTCTCAAGATTTATTCTCTTCTTTTGAGGCTTCTTCTACCTCACACATTTTGATGGGGAATAACATTGTTATGACTATATGTGAGAAAAGGTTCTATTGACATTGACGATGATGCATTCAATGATGTACTATGTGTTCCATCTTTATCCTCTAACCTTCTCTCTATCAATCAAATTACTCACAGTGGGACAAGGAAGATAGTTGAGTTCACACGAGATTTAGTGCACATCAAAGACAGTGAGATACACAATATTGTTGCAACAGGGACAATTGATCATTCTTTCTTCTTGTACTCTTTCTCTCATTTTGGTCCACCATATCCACTATTAGAGACTATCTTTCTTTTTTCACAAGAGCCTATTGAGGTGAAGTTGGGTCACTTGGACTTATGTGTTGTTCCTAAGACTAGTGTTGTAACTTATACACCTCCACCTCCTGTTGAGTTTACATCTGTTTAACATGATTCCTCTTTAGAATTGTCTGACATTATTTCTCCATGCATCGAGCCACCTAGTATAGTTTTTGAGGACACATTAGAGGATATTCATCTCCTCTCAGATGATATATTCAACACATATATTATCCCACCTTCATTAGAGATTCCATTACATGATTCTCATGCATTCTCTTTTGAGCGTCAGCTAGGCCTTCTAGTTTCATCCCACATTCATAGGTTTCCTCTTCTTTGTCTATTGCCTTTGTTTCTTCTGCATTGGAGCCACATTGGTATGATCATCGACACAAGGGTTCTATCATTCTGGGTGGGCTTTGGAGTTTTGATCCTCTCTCATGGGGGGTTTGTTTGTACCTATGGTTTCGAGAGATTCTCTTGATAAATTACATTTTAGAATGCTTTTTCCATCTCTTTTTGGAGTAGATTTTTTCTCCATGTGGTTTTCTCTATTTCTCCACTTTAGAGATATTTGGTTATGATTGGGTACCTGATCAAGCCTTGTTGCCTGGACCCAAATTTCCTGCTTGTAGTAGTAGTTTCTAGGTTTCAGCTACTCCCTAAGTTTATCTTAAGGGGGGTGTTAGAGTAATAAGATATTTAACTTATTAATTAAATCATTTTGATTTAATTATTAAAGTCACTTATTACCTCTAGTTTACTTAAACTAAACTTTAGGCATGTAATAATTAATTCTTTTATTAATTATTATCATACATCCTAGATTTCTCCCCTTTTAGGGTTTTGATAACCTTTATAAGGTTTTGATGTCATCGTAATTATTATTCCCTCTTTGAATGAATATTTCATCTTTCAGATCATTCTTTGTTGTGTCTCCATTCTTTGCTTTTGTGACAGGTTTTTGCTATAGTGCATCTTGGTGATATAATTCTATGAATTCTAACAATTTTCTCATCCTATTATCATCGTATATTAACATTGAGACAAAATCTTATAACCTAGGACTTGATACTCTTCAAACACCTTTTTCTAGTCCCTTTTTGAGTGGACTAGGACACTTGATGCAAGAGTATCCTGGGTCTAGGGTGTTAATACTATAAGGTCCAAGATTACTAAGAGGGGGGCTGAATCAATAATTTATTAGATTATAAACTTTTCACAATTCATTCAACACCATAAACCACATTCATCAAATTTAAACCTTATGCATGAAATAAATAAAGTAACCAACCAACCATCCACACATGCAACAAAATAACACTAGTATTTTATCATGGAAACCCCGACTAAGGGTGAAAACCACGGTGGGGATTAACACCCACAAATATTTGCACTCTTGTGAAATGTGCCTTGTTAAAGGCCTAGCCCTGTTAAGAGTTTACTATGATGCTATGTTAGGAGCATACCTTGTTAGGAGTCACCCAGTAAGGGATTTACCTCTGGCCCTGTTAGGATCTTTACCTTGTTAGGAGTAACCTTGTTAAAGGATTTAAATCCTAGTTAAAGAGTCACCTGGTTAAAGGATTTACAAAATTAGACCTATTAAAGTCTACCCAGTTAAGCCCCATTTGTTTCCCGGAAGTGGGGCAGAATTGGAATTGACACTTACCATTTTTCGCCAAATTCGATGTTTGTTTCCCTAAATTGCAATTCAGGATTCGTCGAGCAAAACTGGGTTTAGACACCAAAATGGGTGGCATCATCTTCCCACTGAATAGGTGGAATTAGAAATTATAACCCGAAGATGCATTTTTATTAACCCCATCATAATGTGTCGTCGGGTCTATGGGGATTGTAAATTGGAATAAGGTTTGCGATTGAGGTTTTGCGAATGGTCACTATTTCACCGCGAGGTCCGCCATCAGTAGCCTGCTCACTTCAAACCATTGTACTTTTCACTTTTCTAGAGCCTAACTTTCTGGAGTTTCTTTTTCAGAAGGAGTGATTTTTTTGATTCTCAGGTTGGCAGTTTCTTATTAATCTTTACACCTTAGGAGCTCTGTTTCAAATGCCTATAACTCAAATCTTTAATTTGGGGTTTTGTACACCTTGTCAAATTTGGGGTTTTTTATACTGATTTCGTTACACTTTCTTGAATTTGGGGTTTTGTACACCTTGTCGAATGCTGGTAAAGTAGGACAATAATCTGGCATTCATTCATTTTACTTATAGTTCAGTTCATGAAACTTCAATTTGTTTTCTATCAATTTGAACAACTCCCTGCATAAAAAGATTTTGAAAATCATTGATCTGGGTCACAGGATTTAATTATTTTTCCCTGTTGAGCTGTCTTTGATTCAGTGTTGGATATGTTTGAGCTGTGTTTTGTTGTGGGGTGGGAGTAGGACGCATTTGTTCTTTCTTTGTAAGTTTTTGTTGGCCAAACTTGGACTGCATTTTGGTCTGTTGTGCGACACATCCTTAAGCTCACCCGACATTCCGACATTGAAACTATTTTGGGTAAGCTTGGGTGGCATTTAGTCCAAAGATAAGCTTGGGATGTGTTTAGTGCAGGGTAATACTAGGCTGCGATTTGATGTTGGGGGCCAGTTTTAAAGATTTAAGCCACATTCTAAAAATTTAACTCTGTCACGGAAGCTTGCTCCACTTTCATAAGATTTGAACCTTGTGACTTAATGTACCCACAAAATCTTGCCTGCAGCACATTCTCATATTGATTCTTACTCATGCAAAGTACCCCAGCCACATTCCAGTGTAAGCTATATTCCAATGTTTATGTATTGTCCTATTGGGTTCAGTGGAAAAGCTTGAACTTCAATT
>MU227387.1:92955-133082 GCA_018584345.1 Thuja plicata | reverse complement strand
CATTATTCAATAATAATAAAAAATTATAAAGTCTTTGTCGAATTCCAATTCTAATTCGAAATGTAGAACCAAACATAGAACATGGAGTGTCTAATTCCAATTCCAATTCGAAATTGTGAACCAAACGCAGAAGTTGGAATTTGTCAATTCCAATTCCAATTTCGAAATTGGCAACCAAACGTAGAAGATGGATTGACTAATCCATCTTCCAGGTCAACCAAACGGTCCAAATTATAACCCGAAGATGCAAAACCTGGTTTTGTGATAATAAGGTTTTGAGTCAATTTCGATTCCGCGAAACAAACGGGGCCTTAAAGGATTTTAATTTATTATTAATGGTGAAAATATGCCTACTCATAGTAGTGATGATATTACTCCTCATATTTCTTTTGAATGGCGATATATACCTTATAGACCATTCATTAACTATTGTTAATATTGATATTTTCAAGCACTTGGTATATTTGATAAGCCACCAATTATTGAAAAGATTGAAGAAGTGAACTTGCTTCCTATAAATGATGCAATTTATGTTTATTATGATGACGTTGATCCTTACAAATGCGTTCCATTTATTTGAGGTTATGAAGATAAAGATGTTATCTCTTGTTAATTAAAAACCATGTTATTGACATTTTCCTCTGTCATCTACCAAGAGGGGAATCTTGTGTATATGTTGGATTCAAGTGAAAACCTCATAGATTGTTGACACCTTGTGTTGGTATAGTGACTGCACTTCAATATATTAATTACTTGTAATGTGTGCTATTTCAAATATTAATTTTTAGTGGTTACACCTAATATGTACTATTTTTGATATGTTATTCAACGATAATGCAAAGTTCCCTTAGAATGACGGTGACTACTCATTATTGGCCACCAAGGTTTGGTCACTTTTTCAAATTGTAGCATGAACAAAATAATTCTCAAATTGAGGCTTGTTAAAGTAACAAGCTCATTATTAAAAGTTAAGATTTGACAAAGTAATAGGCTCATTATCAAAATTTGAGACACATCAAAGTAACATGCTTAGTATACAAACTTGAGACCTATTAAAGAAATATGCCGAATTATCGAAGTTTGAACCATGTCAAAGTAACAAAGTTAGTTCACACAAATTTCTAAGACCTAATAATAATTAGAGACACATCAAAGTGACATGCTTAGTATCAAAACTTGATATCTATTAAAGCAATATGCACAATTATCGAAGTTTGAACCATGTCAAAGTAACAAAGTTAGTTCAAACAAATTTCTAATCTCATATAATAATAACATACATTTTAAAGAAGCTTCATATTAGGTAGCAAATATTATTAACAAAATGCTTGGTCAAAAAAAGTTTGAGTAGTTCAAAATGTTGCTTGGTTTCATGATAACCCTTTCATATTAGGGGGATGTTACCATGTTAATCTTCTAGATTAACATATTTGTAGTGTATTTTGTAGTTTAGATGAGTATGGCAGCTCAATTGTTTTCTGTCGATGATGGAAATAATATTTCATAATGCAATTTTTTTTGATAGTAGGAATCAATTAGCTCACATATAAACAACAATGCATATGGTAAACTTTTCAATGTGATCGACGATGCTAGCGCAATATATCCTCTGATACCGCGTAGACTGGTGGGAGACTGAACCTTGTGACCTTGTGCTTTACTACAAGAAGCTCTCACCAATTTAGCCAAGCTCCCATTCCAGTAATGTAATTTCATTATAAATATTTTTTTTTTTTGTATTTTTCCCCTATTGGGCCTAAAATTTTATAACACTTTTTTAACTACACATTGTCACGTGTTGGTAATACACATATATAAATTCATTGTAGAGCTGTGCATTGGAATGACTGTAGGCTGTTCGGTAGCTGGAATATGCCTAGAATTGGCATTATCTAATTCCCAGTTTTGTTTCTTCCATGTTTGTGTCCATCCAAAAAAACTGGAATTGGAATTTCGAAATTCCAATTTTGCCCCAAAATGGGCATATGCATCTTCCACCCAAATAGGTGGAATTGAATTGGAATTTTGAATTCCAATTCCAATTTTTATAAAACCAAATTTAATATCTCGTCGGATCCGTGACTTCTCCAAACTTTCATTCCAAAACATATTGGTATATTATATTGCTATATACACACACATGTGTGTATATACACACATATATACACATGTTTGTATATATACATACGTGTGTGTCTATATACACACACATGTGTGTCTATACACACATATACACACACATGTGTATATAAACACACATGTGTGTATATATACACGCACATGTGTGTATATATATTCAAAGAAATTAAGAAATAAACAATTAAAAATCCTTATGCATCTTCCGGGTGAACCAAACAGGTCCAGCCCATATTCTGAAAATCATTTTTAGGATAAGTATCTTCCAGAATTGACTATATCCAGTGTTTGGTATTCGAGCAGGCCTAATTCAAAATAAGCCTAATTCAAAATAAGAAGATTTTACAATTGTATGTCAAATAATAGGACAAATAAATGGCATCCTTCTAATATGTGGTTAGAGAGCCAAAAGAGTGAGTGATGAAGTGTAACAAGACACCTTATAGACTAAATACTAATGACATCTATATTGGATGACCAAACGAGTTGCAAATGCATTGTCTAATCCTTCTTGGTGGTGTCGTCAAGGGGAAAAAACAAAATCAGTTGTATGCGGATATTTGTGTGAGAAATGTATTTTTTAATTGACTAAAAATCATTTAATGACATAAGACATTTTTTCCAAACAGAAATGCCCTATCAAGTAATAAAAACTCAAACTAAAAAGATCATTAAAATATCACCTAACACAACAAATGTTGAAATAACTATTCAAAAAGGCGTTTTGAATTCGGTGACTACAATTGACTTCAAAATTAAGAGATGATAACTGCCTAATTAAAATGAAACACAAAGTATTTTAATTCTATTTAAATTTTATAAAGATTGTTTTGAATACTATAATATATATTACATAGTAACTCCGTGCATCATCCATAATTAAAAAATATATAAAATATGATAACTGTGTCTCTCCCCCACACATTCTGAGAAAAAAAATTCGAACAGTTTTAAATTTTATGATAGCTGTGTCTTTCACACACACACACATTCTGAGAAAAAAAATCGAACAGCTTTGAATTTTTTTTGGCTCGTGTGAAGACGAAGGAAACCTTCTTAATAAATAAAATTTGGCCTGCCAGTAAATAAGTAAATAATAAATAGAAATTTAGAACCCACAGGACCAGAGATCTACAATCACGGTTTTGGTTACTTGTCATACCAAACTTCTTTGTTTTTTTTAGCGTTGAATACTGTCGCACAAAATTTGTGATTGATACTCGATATAGGTTATTCCGCCGTTTTTCTCATCTACCCACCTCCCAAGTAGGTAATGCTTTGATTTTACATAAACAAACTAAACTCTCCGAGTCTTGCTTTTACTAAAAATAGTCTCCGAAAAATTCTGGTCAGAATTTCCGACATCGTTAAAGCGTTGTAGTGTGCCTGGCTTGTGGTAGGTTTTGGAATCAGTGGCTGTTGTAGGAATCGTCTGACGATCAATTCATTTTAAAAATCTTGGTGGGTGTCTATAATTCTGTAGCATTAACAAAATCTTGGTGGGTGTTTCAGTAAATCTATATCCAATCGAAAAAATTGGAAGGCGTCTTTGTAATCCATACTATTATGCCCAATGAATTGAATTGATTGTGTGGAAGTCATCATTGGACAGATCTGATTGGTTTACTGTGTGACAGGCAATTTCCAGATGGGTGATTCCAAGATTTATGCATTTGAAGACGTGTCAAAACACAAAACCAACAAGGATTGTTGGCTTATCATTGCAGGAAAGGTATGTTTGCCTGCTTTGATTTGGTTTAGCATGGAGAATGTTAGATTACAAAGGGTCTCAAACTGTTAATGATAACAGAGGCATTTTTAAGGATGTATGTTTCTATGATGTTTTTAGGGTCAAGACCTATAATGTTTTATTGATTGAATATCTACATGCAATTTCATTCAGCTGCTGGATTTTCCGTTAAATTCGTGCTTTGGAATTCATCATCACTATACCTGTAGATTACTACATATTGAATTTCATGGGGATCAATCTGTCTGTCTTTATTACCTCAAGCAGCTTATAACATGTAGATACTAAATATCAAATTTTATGGGGACTAATCCATCTGCCTTTATGATTCCAAGCAGCTTATAACATGTGAATTGGAATCTTCCTTGAAATTTTTAATGTATACGGTCCAAGAAAATTTGCTCTGTGATGGAATTCTTGAAGGATCAAATTAATTATTTTTGTTGTTTCCTGCTTTTGGATGATTGTAATTGATATGATGAATTCTCCTTTCTGGATAGCCTTAGGGTAGATGCTATAACTGAGGAGTATTTCTTTGGTCAAAGGCACCCAGGACCTCCTCCAAGCCGCACCAACTGAGGTGGACGTGGTGTTTTATCAAAATTTAGTATTTTGGCATGTCTTCTGGCCATTAGAATCTGGGTTTCTGTTATAAAACGTTTTTCTCTTTGTCACTTGAGGTCATCCCTGCTGACAAAATACAAAACTGGTTGATGGTATTGTTCATGATAATATCCGGTGATCGTGTCTTTCTTATATTACCTGCCTTGTCACTTAGGTTTTGGTCTTGTGAGATTCGCCTCAAACGCTAACGCTTATGCATTAAGATGGCAGAGTTTGATCTTAGGCGTGGGAGAAATATCTCAGCATGGGATACACATTGATTGCTGGACAAAGGTGGCTCCCATTACCCAAGAAATGGACTTAAACAGGAGGGATCACCCTGGCCTTGCAAATAGTGAAATCCCAAAAGTCTCACCTTTACTTACCCAACAAGAGGCTCTGTCCTCTTCTGGGTGCAGAGTTTGGTTTGCGTGCTTGTGCTTAGATTGCTATACTCTCAGGCAGGGAGAGCTGTGCAACACCAGCCTAGAAGGGTGGTTGAGTACCATATCAAGTCGGGAACTTACCTTGGAAGGCCAGAGCAATACTTTCAAGAAGGCAGAAGAGCTGTACTGTTAGCCAGCTGAAGTAGGATGCAGTTTAGGCCTGAAAATGTAGTCAACTAACATTTGTTCAATGCATAGTTATTAATAATTAGGTTAGTTCAGGTATGGCTGTTTACCAATTTATTGTTTACCTGGCGTGCAGCTGGGTAGGCTGTACAAGATATATATAAAATTTTAAAAATAGCCTTCAGTTGCACAAAATATTGTTTTACGGTTAGTCATCATTTTTTTCCATTAAAAAAGTTGTGTCCAAGTTGGAGACTGGACATACAGAGGTTGTACCCAGATCGGAACTGGGACCTGTACCTTGTAGGAAAATGGCTCGGCTATAGGGCATACCTGGAAACCCATAACACAGTATAATAGCTATTGTAATGTTGCAAATTCAAAACTGAATCGTATCATTGTGTCATACCTTTCTACAGTTCTCTGAATCTTGATCATATCTGTTTAACCCAGATTGAGATCTGTTACATCTTAAGCCAACTAATGTCATGACCAATTTAGGACCATTTTCCTTGGATAAATCATAAAGGTCTATTTACCTCTTGTTGAAGTACATCTCTAACTCAACTGACATTTAGTTAACCCAGTTGAGGTTGCTTAACTTGGATCAATGCTTGTTTAATCCAAGAAGATCCCTTGACATGGATGAACGTTTGTGTGGTCTAGTTGAGATGTTTTTAACCAGAATGAAGCTGCATCTGAACCATATGGAGAGTTTGTTAATCTGGTTGATGTCTTTAACGGTTTAACCTAAATCAAGGTCTCTTTACCCGAGGTCTTAATTCTGTCAACATAATGCATAACAGTGTTTTATTTATAGAGGATAGTTGTAACTTGTATGTGACAAGTGGTTGGAGCCCAAAACTAGTGAGACTGGGTCCTAATGGGAGGACGCATCAAGCTATGTCTTTCAGGGACAGTTTTGGATTCGGTCATGCTATGTACAAATACTTGGTTTGATTAATCTTATCACTAAAAGACAATTTATCTGTTGAGATCCAAAAGCAGAATAGAGGACATAGGTTAGGAACTTAGACCAGAAAAGTCAGCAATTATAGCTGCTGGCTACATAGTCATTTAAAGCACAACAATGGAACAGCTCAGCATCATTAGCATCCTGTTTGGTGGTTTGTTTGTGATGGATATATGTCAAGCTTCTATAGTTGGGGAGGACTTACCAACCACCTTGTATTATCCATGACTTCGATCATGTGTAATTTTGACGCAGTCATAGCAGGAGTTTCCCCAATGGAGATGGTCCAAACCATGCAGCCTGAGTCAAACAACGGAAACAATCAACACCAGACACAAGAAATGATAAACAACATGCTACAACAGATCTTCACATTATCACAGAGTCAAAGATTTACATCAGATTGGCCTGCAACATGCAGCTCTACATTCTTAGGCTCACATGTCCATTATTAGAAACAAATCCTACAATCCTAACCTCCAAGAGGTATAATTATCACATATTCAATCACTCCTAGCTCCTCTCTAAACAAAGATTAACTGCCTCAATATATAGAGCCTTCGCAACACATGTCGGCCCAGATCTATTACATTTTCCAAGAACAAGAAAACGTAATATCAAAATATAGATCAGGACCCAAATTAAGAACTCCCTCAAAAGAATTTGAAATAAAGTGCGCACCCAAAGGGAGGCCGGCCACGAGCTCATGAACATAGAATGATGCGCCATGAAGGTGCGCACACCAAGGAAATGGTGCACGAGATCGGAAACTCCAACTGACCATTAGAACATTAAGAACATAGAAAACCAAACAAGAATCCACAATATCTCTACAACGGAGTATCCAAATGAGTTGCTAACCCAGACATAAGCAAATCATGATGTCCAAAACATACCCTGAGGTTCGCGACAACAAATGATCCAAATCGAAGGTAAGCCACTAAAAACACAGAACTGGCTAACTGAAACAAAACTAAGAACAATCTGAAAGGAATTATTTTTGGGTGATGCAAGATTGCCAACGACCCAAGGATGTTCCTGCATCAGACACCCTAGGTGAGAAAAGATGTTCCATAAGGGGAACTTATGAACATCTAACAGGACTCGGGATGAAAATCCCATGCTCATTCTTGACCCAAATATCTTCTTTATCTGCAACTTTCCTTCGAAACTCTTCTCTTTCTCTTTCCTGCTTCACATCTGCATGAGGTAGTAAAGAACTCTTACAGACCTCTTCTTTTCTGCACTTCTGATTTATCTCTGCTACAAGCCTTCAGTTGATCAACAACCAAAGTCGTCTGCTACTTAACTTTACCTCTGTCACTATTCAGTACCTTCGTGTTTTCAAATCCAATCACTAGATCCTTCTTCAGATCCAAGCCTTCCTTTAGCATAACCTCTAAATTCTGTTTCTCAGTACAGTAACTCTTCACAATGCTCAAATTCCTTGCATTTCTCCCTTCCTCCTTCAAGGGAACCAAAGTAAATCTTTGTCCATCTTTTTCTATTGAGACCAAGTTTCTACTACAATCATAGATAGCTTCCCTATCATATTGCCAAGGTTTGCCCAATAAAACATGACAAGCACTCATAGATACAACATCACATAATACTTCATCTTTGAAAGGTCCAATGTAAAAGTTCACCAAAACCGCTCCTTCACATCCACCATATGATTATCTTCAAACCAACTTATCCGATAAGGACAAGGATGTTTAAGCCTCTTTGTATATTTTTTAGAGATCAATATCAAATGTAATCTCACTGCTTTCAAAAGTATGTGTTTTCCAAATGCATTGATCTCTTGTATATATACATGGCAAAGACAAGAAGAGACATGTCTCTTCATGGGACATGTCTATTCATTAATCTAACTTATTAACTATATAGTTATTATAAGAATAAATATAGATTAACTTTATATATATATGTATATTAATATATAAAATAATATCAATTATTATATATATATATATATATATATATATATATATATATATATATGTATGTATGTAATAAATCATTTCTCATAATAATCATATAGTCAGTTTTATTTATCTGATTGATGCTACATACATCAACACTCCCTCTTAGTTAGGGAGGATAAATCAATCCAATGTCAACACTTATGACACCTGATAGCATCAACCCTAAGATGTAAGCAATAGAAGCATCATCCTCATAATGTAATCAATATATATTACATGATTCTATCCATTGGCGATTCTATCCACAAGTTCTATCTATTATGATCTGTTTTAGCTATCACAAGATGTCTTATCACAATAGAAGGTCAAGTTGTTGTAAGATCATCACTTTCCAATAACTTTAACAAATACAAGTGATAAACATTACATTATAATCATTGCATACTATACTGCTGTGCATAGTATCAGATCATTACACAATCCTTAATGTAGATGATATACGATTATTACCTGATCTATAGAATGCAGCCGCCAATGTTCATTTCTTGATATATGGCAAGAGAAGATGAAAGGAATCTGTTTACACAAACTAGTATTTCGATCATATACAAGGATGATGGTAAGACATTTAGAATGATTATTCTTATAAGCACAAGTAATGCATATGTGTGTATGTATGTCAGTTCACATTGTGAATTGACATACATACATACATTATCATATTTAAATAATCAAAGCAATCATCCTTATATTTGACCAAAGCTACTATGCATCTACACTCCCTCTTAGCTAGGGAAGATAAAATCATATACATCACATTTTCTCGTGGTAAGAAGTCTCACATATCTCGTGAAGACAAGCATCATATAACACGTGATGATAAGTATCACATAACTTGTGAGGTGTCACATAACTCGTGACACTAAGTATATCACATAACTCGTGATAAGAAGTCTCACATATCTTGTGAAGACAAACATCACATAACACGCGATGATAAGTATCACATAACTCGTGACACTTAAGGATGATATGCTTGAGAATATCATATTCTCCTTATACATCCTAGCTATGGTATGTGCACTGACATTACGTCACATAATGTCTACCATAACAGATCATGGCACACCCATGAATGATATCAAGTCAACATGATATCAAAATTACAAGATCGTCATCTTATAATGTTTGAATACAAGTGTTCATTTCCAAAAGATCGTCACCTTTTAGAGATGAACACATGTGGTAGAGCCCATAAAGTCATACATCAACACATATGACAAAAGAAGTTTACACATTAAACATCTTATAAATTTACATATATATCAGTAACGATTACAATGCAAATTACAATCCAATCATACCAAGACCTTTCCTGAAGTATTCAACTTACACTCTGGCAAGTGGCTAGGTGCGTATATCTGTTGTCTGATCTCCTCTACTGAATCACTTTCCTATCCATCATGTCTCTCACATAATGATAGGGAATCTCTATAAGATACAAGATAATGGATCATTGATGCTAAAACTTCATCCTATGAATCACAGTCCTCTAACTGCTGATCACTAAAGAACCCATCTTGACATGGTCTACTCCCTCTGAATCACTATGATCAAAGTTTTCAAAGATTAATTTGGTAGATCCTCTAGTAGCTCCCTTTGTTACGGAAGCATACATGGTCTTAATCATGAAAACGTCTTTCTCCAAGAGACCCTCATCATCTGGTACATGATCATTTACACACTATTAAAATTTTGATCACAACATTATTCGTAGGAGTAGTTTCCCATACACAAATGCACTTGTCTGATTCCATAGTAACATGAGTGAATGTAATAAACTGTGGATTGATCCCTAGGCTTGGCAACACCAAACATTCATGATAAAGTGGCTTCCATCTGAAGCTCCTAGTACATGCATTAACCTTGTGACCTTTTTGTCCAAGGTTGCCTTAGATGAAATGTTAGACTCCCTCTGAATCTGAATTCTTCCTCTTCGAAGAAACGTCTTCAGTCATCAACTCAGTCCCATGACTGCAAGCATCAAGCTCTTTCTCCCTTTAATGCAATCTCTTATGTTTCTTGATCCGTCCTAAAAGCATTTCAGAGAGATTACAAATAGGTCATAAAACTAAACTATCTCGAAGAGAAATACCAATGATAGAAGCATATAAGATATGCTATCCTAAAGTATGAATTAATGACTCAAAATTTGTGAACGTTATTCAAGGGTATAAAATACTTCTCTTATTATCATAGGATAACGCCCTCCAGGTGATACTCAAACCCCTTTAGCAACATAGCCTTCAATTTAAATTGAGCCAGTCTTTCAAAAGATTAGAGAGCAGAGAATCTTCCTTGACAATTCTGGATTTGACCAAGAAGTCCTCGAGCATCATCTCCTCCCAATGTGAGTTCCCTCTCTCTCTTACTCTATTCCATAGGAACAAGAGCGGCAACAAAGACTATGATTCAGTCAAATCAATGTCTGCATCTTTCCAATAATAGCCAAAATTCCTAATGGCTCTTGCCATTATCAAGGTGGTTGCTTGTCTCTCGCATACTTTT
Source organism: Thuja plicata (assembly GCA_018584345.1). Taxonomy (NCBI): domain Eukaryota; kingdom Viridiplantae; phylum Streptophyta; class Pinopsida; order Cupressales; family Cupressaceae; genus Thuja; species Thuja plicata. The sequence continues at coordinate 122,552 of MU227387.1, read as the reverse complement.
GTCCTGTTGATAGCCATTGGTAACAACGATGTACAATCCTTAGTTGATATCATTGGTAGAAATATTAATGCTTCTAGTACACATTGTTTTCATCTCACTGCACCATTGTTGATTCACTCGAAGTACCATGAGATGATCATAGTCAACAGAAGAAATCCACACTGAGATTGAATCCATGGAATTTCAAGATCTCCGTATATAATCAGATCCTGTAGACGTATGTGGATCCCGAGTCTATATCTAACGGCTAGAAGACAAGCCATTACAACTGTTCATTGTTCATTTATATAGATTTTCTCAGACCTAAACTTCAACACCTTTGATATAGAGAATTTGCATCGCCCAACAAAGTATAAGGCTTCTGATCTCTAGGAACAACCACGCCAGGTATATGACCATGCCACACCTGCTGTAGTTTGTCTTCGTATATGCAACCACTTACTTGAGAACTCAAGCTCGACGTTGCCTCGTAGAGAGATAATACTGGCAAAGCAAACATAGATCAACAGTGCCTTCACTAGTTATGAATCATAATTATATTTGAACCAAGCACCATGAATTGATACACAATAATATCGAAAGCCACAGCAACCACCAATGTTAATGAAGCCACCAATACTAACAACCCGCCAATGAAGTGCGCTGCCACAGATCTTAGCTTAAATTGTCCAGTCACAAAGAATGTCAACCTGCGATCAATACAAGTGAATCGCCTTTGCCACAATGACCTCCGCCAATGTAGACTTCGCCCAAGGAATGATGCGGTCCGTCCAAGAGACAATCGAGGCCGTAAACAAGTGAATAAGGGCCAGACCAATATATTATGAGGGCAGATCAGAATGAATACGAATGCCAAATCTAAGACAAAAAATGTCTATTTCACACGAAGCCGCTAAGAGTGAGATGGATCGGTCTAATCTGCTGGTCACCTGCTGATTAGAATAGAAAATTGACCATTGGAATGAACTCACAGTGTTATATGAAAAGGTACATGACAACAAGAACCACTGATCTCACAACGTTGATCGTGGGCTACTAATGATTGCAGGTCGAGGCACCTCTCTACACAAACTGCAATAATCTCCAGTGCTGATCATTAGAAGAATCACAATACTTTATCAACCTGATAATGATCTTTCCAGATATTTGAATATAGTCTCCAAAGTCTTTATTTTCCAAAAAATATTTGTCGGGATATGTTTGTGCCAAATACTAATCGCGGGATAAATATTACTTGATGGGCAAAACACAATAGACGGCTCCAATCTTTTAATCGAAACCTTAAGAAGTCAATGCAATGATGCGTCTGAATTAATACGACCTAAATACAATTCGAGACCCACAAAATAATAAACAATGGACTCCAGGATAACAGTTTCGGGCTTAAATACATTTCATGCTGAACCAGAATATTTAAATCCACAGCTTATGAAATTTATATTAAACTCACACACAAATGCTCATGGAGTCTCTCGACACATTGAAATATTATTCCAATTACCAAATGCTCAATAGTGGACTGAATAATCTCCTCATGGCAAAATCTGCTAACTATAGTCTTCTCCCATCCAAGGAATATATCAATGTAATGGATTGAGTTCTCTGTCACGAACAAGCCCATGACCTTAGTATTATTTGCCCACACTTATTAATAGCGGCACTTTGGAGTAATATAAATCACTGGAAATTGAGAAATTTCTACTATTACGAACTTGAAAGCCGACTCAGTTTCCTCACTTTCAACGGCAACATCTGCAACCACAGAAAGTTCCAGAACTTGTGAAAATATGTGTGGCAATCGCTTCAGTTTTGGATTCTGATATTGATCAAATATGCAACTGTATTTTCTTTTATCTAAAAATAATCTTCAACATCTTTATTCCCAAGCTTTGCTCTGATACCATGTTGATTTTTCAGAGATCAATAACAAATGTAATCTCACTGCTTTCAAAAGTATGTGTTTTCCAAATGCATCGATTTCTTGTATATATACATAACAAAGACAAGAAGAGACATGTCTCTTCATGGGACACGTCTATTCATTAATCTAACTTATTAACTATATAGGTATTATAAGAATAAATATGGATTAACTTTATATATATATATGTATATTAATATATAAAATAATATCAATTATTATATATATTGTAGGATATAAAAATAATGTGATTGTGTCCTCAAAATGTAAGATGTCATTCATTTATATATCCTTCATTTATATGTTTGGGGAAGGTAAGATTCTCCTTCTAGCCCCAAATTTACAAAGGAGAGATCCAAATTGATTAATCACAAGATAATGGTAAATGCACAAATGAATCAATCGATTGGAAATATGAAGAAAGAGGAAAACCTTACATTCCCGGTTAATGAGGGAAGAGAAGGGAGAGTGTGTAATAGATCTAAAATGATTAAAACCTTAATTGAAATGAATTGAAGACAAATACTAACCTCAAAGTATAGCAGATCTGGAAATTGCTATTTTCTGGTGTTTGTACTGAGTTTCCGGAATTTCTGCAACCGGATCTGGAACAGAAACACAGAGATGGAGAAAACCCATAAACCTTTTTCTTTTCTGAGCAAGGTTGACCTTGACCCCTTTATGTCGACCTTGACTTGCGTTGCTTCGACAAAAATTCTGTTCGCGGATCTCAAAAGTTTGCCGAAAAGGGTATCCGGATCTACTCTGTAATTCGCTGTTCTGTACCTGTACCCGCAAGAAAAATGGTTTTGTTTGTTGGGGGGGAGGTGTTTGCCTTGGTCAAACTCCGGTTTGGAATTAACCTTAAGATAGAATTGAAATTGCAGTAATAAACAAAGTAAATAGAACAATTCAACTTGCTTATGTTGAAACCCTTGTGGAGGATTCGAATCCTTGGATCCACAAGTATGAATGCACCAAATGGATGTAGAATGTAGGAGGTAGGATGTCTCAAATCAATTGCCTTTAGATCTTCAACACCAATCTTGAATAGATCTTGGAATAGGAAGAAGCTTGAATGGATATGGATGGAGAAATCTTCAACAAAAGGGCTCCATAGAGCTTGAATCCTTCAATGGCTACTAATGGATCTCCTTGATGAACTGAATCTTGAATGCTTGAATGCCTTTTGATAGATTATCCTTCCATTATCATATCATGTCTTGCGTGCTTGTGTGCTTAGGTCCCTAAGTCTTAGAAAATGAGAGGAGAAAGACTTCTTTATATACAAGTCTAGGGCACAAACTTCTAGAGAGGCCGACATAGGAGAATTAAATTCTAATTAGGCCTATACCCCTAGAAGTGGACCTATATTAAATATCTTTTTAAGAGTCGTTACTTCGGAGTCTGAAACAGCCGACTCAGAAGCAGGAAATAATTCTTTCCAAACCCCGACATCCGGAAATCTTTGGAATTTGAAATTTGGACTCTAGTCAGGGTCGAGGTCGACCTTGACCTAGAAGGTTGACCTTGACCCTGAGGTCAAGAACCTCAAAATCTCAGGGCAAGATACCAGGAGCAGATAGGAGAGAAGTGGAAAATAGGGCAGGACAGGGGAAAAACCAGATCCAAGTCAAAGACCCATTCAAGGCGTTTGACATGACCCCAAACCACTTACTCGGAGGGCTAAACCAGTCCTAAATGGAAGTGCTTCCATTTTCCGATGATACATATATTAATATATATATGTATATGTAATAAATCGTTTCTCATAATAATCATATAGTCAGTTTTATTTATCTGACCGATGCTACATACATCAACACTCTTCAAGCGAAGCTTCTGCACCATCTCTTCTGATACCAAATTATCAGTACTTCCACTATCCATAATAACCTTACAACATATACCTCCTGATTTACAGACAGTCCTAAACAAATTCCTCCTTTGTGTAGGTTCAACTTCCTTCTTGCTCAACAAAACTCTCCTAAGCATAAGAGATTCTCCCATCTCAGGTTTGAACAAGTTCTCATTAGCTGTCTGCTCCTTATGTGCCACAAGATTCTATTTTCCCAAGCTTTTGCTAGATCCCTCGAAACATTGAAAAGCTCTATGTCCTATGCCACCACACTTGAAATAAGTACCACTGAACTCCTTGCTAACATTCCCTCTTCTAGGTGCTCTTTGATTAGGTTCTTTATTCCACTTAGGTTTTGACTCATCTTCCACTATCTGATTCTCCTTCTCTCTAGGGTTAGTTTGTTGTCTCCTCTTTACCTTATCTTCGGCCTTCAGGGCATATTGATAAGCATCCTCAAATCTATTAATCCTCAACATATTTAGCTTATCCCGAATGTTAAATCTCAAGCCATTAATGTATCTAGCCACCTTTTCCCTAGATATCTCCCGATGTCCAGATCTGATTGTCACCTTGTAAAATTCCTCAGTATATTCTTGCACACTCATATCCTTCTGCTTCAAGTTCTGCAACTTATTGAACAATTCCAACTCATAATCTTCTGGAGTGAACTTAGCCTTCAACCTAGCAACCATTAGCCTCCATCTAGTGATCTTCATTTCACCATTTTCCACTCTATCCTTTTGCAATTCTTTCCTCCATAAGGCTGCACGACCCTTCAACTTAGTCCGTGTTAACCTAACCCTCTGTGGATCTCTGATATCCTCAAGCTCAAAGTAGTCTTCTAATTCACCAATCCAATCTATTAAATCCTCAGGATGCAATGAACCAAAAATAGTAGAAACCTCCATCCTATGACTTTTACTTGCTTGTGCCATAGCTCTCAACAATCTCTCTTCATCTGCAAGTATCTTAGTCCCTTCTGTCTCAAGATCTTCAACAACTTCTTCATATTCTTCCTTTGTCTCAGGATTCCTTCGCAATCCAACAAAAGCATTTCGGATCTCATTCCTCATCTCATTTTTAAAGTCTTCCATCGTTTGTTCTAACTTTCTAGGGTTCATCCTTCTTGGTGACATCTTCCCAATCCTCAGGGGCAACTGCCTTAGTTCGACGATCTGACTACAAGGTGCCAATTGCCTCTCACTTGGCGTTCTATCAAGCACGCTTGTAGCCTGCCTCCAACTCGGCGATCAATTCACCCTTGCAATGCCTCAACAACAAAGTTCTCAACCAACAACAACTCCTCTACGATCCCCTTGCGCAAGTCCTTTGCAATTGCGGGTCAGATCCACACTTTGCCACCCCACAACAGATTCAACTAGGGCTTCGCAAGCTCAGGAACTTAGATATGCTTTCACAAGAACAACAACCTCGCTTTGATATCACCTGACGCAGTCATGGCAGGAGTTTCCCCAATGGAGATGGTCCAAACCATGCAATCCGAGTCACACAACAGAAACAATCAACACCAGACACAAGAAATGATAAACAACATGCTACAATAGATCTTTGTATTATCACAGAATCAAAGATTTACATAAGATTGGCTTGCAACATGCAACTTCACATTCTTAGGCTCACATGCCCATTATCAGAAACAAATCCTACAATCCTAACCTCCAAGAGGTATAATTATCACATATTCAATCACTCCTAGCTCCTCTCTAAACAAAGATCAACTGCCTCAATATATACAGCCTTCACAACACATATGTCGGCCTAGATCTATTACATTTTCCAAGAACAAGAAAACGTAATACCGAAATATAGATCAAGACCCAAATTAAGAACCCCCTCAAAAGGATTTGAAATAAAGTACGCACTCAAAGGGAGGTCGGCCACAAGCTCATGAACATAGAATGATGCGCCATGAAGGTGCGTACACCAAGTAAATGGTGCGCGAGATCGGAAACTCCAACTGACCATTAGAACATACAAAACTGAACAAGAATCCACAATATCTCCACAACGAAGTATCCAAATGAGTTGCGAACACAGACATAAGCAAATCTTGATGTCCAAAACATACCCTGAGGTTTGCGACAACAAATGATCCAAATCCAAGGTACGCCACTAAAAACACAGATACGGCTAATTGGAACAAAACTAAGAACAAACTGAAAGGAAATATTTTTGGGTGATGCAAGATTGCCAACGACCCAAGGATGCGCTTGCATCAAATTTACCCTTGTTGAAATAAGATTTATTGATAAATAGTATTAATAATATTAAAATATAATAGAATAAAAATAAAATATGATATAATTAAAATTTAATTAAATTTAACGGATGGTCAAAAGGCATGAAATGAAGAGTTGTGACTCCCTCAACCATGAGATATAAAAGGGAGAATGGCTCATTTGATAGGCATATGGATGGAGCAAGGAAAATGGGAAACTGAAATATGGAATAATCAGGTTGGAACTGGAGAAGAATTCAGAAATAAACCTAAATTAGAGATAAAGAACAACAATTAAGATTAGTTAAGGAGGGATTAAGACAGTGGGAGAGACACCACTCTTGGGAAGATATATTAAGTTGTGAAGTGCATTTGAGGGGAGCAAGAGTTTATATCAGACTTACATTTGCATATCTGCGAATGAGAAGATAAAAGGGAAGATCATCAAAGATAGGTTGAAGGCATAATTGTAAGAAGAGTATATGCAGATATTAAAGAGGAATATACGCAGATATAAAAGAAGAATTTATACATAAAGGAGATTTATTTGCAGAGATTGAAGAATATGCTGATGTGAAGTGAGAAGGGAAGTATATACATACTTAAAGGAGAAGTATAAAGAGAAGACATAGTTGGAAGGTTTAAATCAAGAAAGAATTGATGGAGAAGAAAATAAGGAAGTGACTCCTTGAAAAGGCTAGAGCTATGAAGGATTCTGACTTGTTCAGAGGGTGGTAATTGTGAAAAGTTTTAAACATTGCAAAGGGCAGATATGATGAAGAGGTGTGACTTCCCCCACATTGGATAATATAAAGGGGAGAAGGTTTCATATGAGGAGGACATCTAAGGGAGATCAGTTTGGGAATAATATATAATTCTCAAACACAACAACAAAAAGTGGTGACTCCTTTCATATGAAAGGTGGTGACCCTTTCACCAATAAAGTATAAAGGAGAATTCATTCCAAGCATTGAAGGATCACTTATCAGTCATCACTCATGAATCCATCAATTCAGATCCTTCATTTATCCATCAATCATTAATCACTCAAGAAATAAAACAAACAATCAATTGGCAAGATCAGCAAACAATCATTAAATCCACATTAGTCATCACTTCATTTTGGGATCAAGAAAGCAAACTGTTCAGCAATCAAGCATCTCTCTATCAAATTTGTTAGAGTAAAGAATTAGTTTAATTACCTTGATTAAATTACTTTACTACCTTTTAAGATTTCACTTTATGCACTTGCATTAGTCATTTAATAATTAAATCTAATTATTAAATGCCTATTTACCTGTTAGGGTTTCCTATTAGGTTTTACGATCTCCTTCTATAAGGATTGATCCTTTGTATATTTTTAATTCATTCTTTTGGCTGATAATAAACTTTCACATTGTCAGAGCAAAACCCTTGTTTGTTTCCTACAGATTTCTTCCTTGTAACAGGTTTTTGCTTGCAGGTTTCTTGGGCTTAATAGATTTGTTTTTCATCAAATCTTACAAAATCAGCATTCATTCAATCATCATTCACCAATGCATCAAACCAGAATTCATCATATCATCACTCATCAATCATCTAATCAACAATCACTTAATCATCACTCACCAATACCTCAAATCATCAATCAACCTAGCAAAGCAATCAGACAAGAATGATCATTCCAAGAGATATTCTACATTTCGAAACACAATCAGCAAGCAAATACATTTACACCAAGGAAGGTCAATCTAGGAAGATTGAAGCATTCAATACAAAAGCAAATAAATCTAAGATTGGCTCATAGAAGTCTAATAGAAAATACATTAAAGGAGTTAATCTTTAGATCAGGCATTTTACAACAGTCTGATATTATTTCAGATCTGCCTTTCTTAGCACTCTTGTTCTCACAATTAATTGTGGTATATATGTGAGTATATATACGTGTGTGTTTGTATATATATATATATATATATGCACACACACATGTTGCTTATGCATAAATAGATAATGCTTAAGTGTATACTTATATGATAGATATAAGATATGCTTGACTATTTGAAATCCATTTTGTAGGAAGGGCCTGGGGTGTAAGAGGAGAGTTATAAGAGGGTTATCTAAGTAGGCCACCCTAGAGATGACCACATAACTAGCTCCTAGGGCCAAGATGTCTCTAGCATTCATTCCGTTCTTGGGCTTAGATAGAAGAACCAACAAACCCCCTTACAACCTTCGTAGGTCTTTGCATTGATGGCACTTGTCTTTAGAAGGACAAGACATTGATAGGGAAAGTAGGTACAAGCAACCCACTGAGTAGGCCACCTCAGTGGATGTCTATATTGACTGCCCATTGAGGCCAAGAGGGCTCTAGCATTCACTGCGCTCTTGGGCTTAGTGTAGAAATGGCTTTGGGCAGACCTATCATGTTTCTTCCTCCAAACCCTAATTCACTTGTATAATATTATTGATATTATATGAATGTGATGTGATCTTGTCTAACCTGAATAATTGGAAGGACACAGACACATCACATATATATGTTATGATTGCATGATTCAAATCCAAGATCACACAATTTAAAGAGATATTTTACTTGGTAAGATGTAACTTTAACCCTAATTTTCTGCAATTACGATTCTAGGGCAAATTAGGAAGGGGACATTACATCATGTTCAAAATGTCACAAGGGTGTTGAAACATAGTTACAAGAATCGTACTCAATATAGACTTGACAAGCTGTTTTATTGTTTGAGGTCAAACTCAGCAAAGACTCGATATAGTCTTGGAAAATTGAAAAAAACATTCAATATAGAGATTTTTAAGGATTCAAAACTTGTATCATGCACTCATCAATAAATAAACTTTAAAAACACAATAAACTAATCAAATAGAAGCTACTTTGATTATATAGTCAAGTATGTATTGATCAGATGAGCATAAACGTGTATTTTAGCTAAAGGAAACAACATTATATATATATATATATATATATATATATATATATATATAAACTCCTAGATTATGAACTACATGGCCTCAAAACAATTATCAAAACTAAAAGTATAAATCTATGGCTCAAAGGGGCGTACATCACTCATCCCAACATCATAGTTGATAATTGTACAAGTTGTATGCAAACATTTGAGATAGGTCCTCAATGATGGTGTAGCCATGATATTCACTTGTTTACTAGTGACACCAACATCCATTGTTAGCCGTAGAGATTACTTTTTGGGTTAGTTATATTATGTGTATTCCGACGGTACTTTGTTACTATCGGACGGCTGTTAGGAATCGGTGGTGACGTTTGGTCACACCCTTTCGGGTTTTATATAAGCAATGTACTTTCTCTTCATAGGGGGGAATATAGTGACTATTGTGGATGTACGCCAGTTACGAATGATTAATGAAAGCTTTGGTATTCTTTGATCTATCTTATGTCATTTGTATTCCCTGTATAACGTCTATGCATCAGTAAACTAAGTTACCCCAGCGGGGAAACATCCAAGGCGTATGCTTGTGCCTCTATCTTCCTTTGCTATGACTGCTACCTCTACCTCTTGATGTACCTAATCGATCCATGCGTAGTCTTCTTTACTAAAGATGAGATCCTCAACCTTGGTGATCCAATTTGATTGTGTATTTACCTCCTCTAAAGTGACTGCGGATAAGTTTGTGCTAAAGTTCTGTTTATTATAGAGGCTAAATTTGTACTAAACATAAACAAGATCATTCAACCTTTGCATCAACTTGTTACACTTCTTGGAGTGAATGTGCTCAAACACACTCTAATGCTGCTTGCATCCTAAAGCACTGCGTACTTGGCTCAAGACATGAATTTCAATCCTCTAAAGATTTGGCATCTTAGCACCATACTTTTCCCACCATGCACCTAAAATGAGAGAAAAATCCCAACCTCATTGTCCAATTTTGAGTTTCAACATTAACATAAAAAATGAGATTTTTTAATAATTTTTAAGTTTAAGTTATGCCCTTAATAGACTTACCTAGTTGCAATGTCTTTTGAATTTTCTTGAATATGTCTTGTGCAATTTTGTAGATTCCAATCTTAGATATTATCTTCACTTCAAGTTGAGGATTAGGTACCTGTTGATGCAAGTTTTATGACCACTTCAACATGCAGGACTGAATACTTAGTATTCCAAATGAAACACCAAATCTTCAACTCTCTTGAACAAGGAAGCTCATATGCTAAACATTGTATATGGATTGCATGATCAAATGAGACAACCCCAAGGTTCCTTCTAGTTGTGGACTTTTACTCAGTAGCAATGATGTGTTATGTTGGTATCACAAAGGGACTTACATTGTTCAATCAGTGGATATCAACTTTGCAAATACAGATGATTTAGCAATTGAAACTCTTCAACTACTTTTAACAAACAAATTGCAAAGAGATAAGGGTTTAGGAATTCTAATCGAACTCTAACAAGGCAAGATATCATTGATGGTGAGGAGAGTGCTTGCTTCTAAGGATGGGGGAATAATTTGCATATTGTCAACACTCATTTGAATACCCAATGATGGTCAATCCAAATGAACATTTACAATTGAAGTTAGATGCTTGCAATTAGGCCCAAACTAACCTTGCACTGATACTTGCAATCAACAAGTACCAAAAGGTATGGACACTAGTTTCACCATAATTCACCATTCAATAATATCTTCCATTCAACTACTACCAAAAGGTATGGACACTAGTTTGACCATAATTCACCATTCAATAATATCTTCCATTCAACTACTACTTCTACTCAACATGAAATTAAATTCTACACTAAGTGAGGAAATGTAGAAACCATGCAATACTCCAAAATAATACAAGTAATCTATCATGAAAACCAACAATGAATTAAGAACAATTTGCTAGTTTATATCAACAATTTTACCAAGTCTCTCCTTTACAAATGATTTGAGTTGGTCTTTTATAGAGGCTCCAAGTACAATGAATGATTCTAATTGATTTGAAACCAATGGCCAAGATTAATCCAACAAAGCCCTAATTTAACAAACTGCTACAAGCATTAAATGCTCCACCAATTACAATGAATCACCACCTTGTGGGCCAATGAGAAAATTACAATGCCTTTGAGAACCAATAAGAAAATTGGTTAGGTAGAAGCATTATGTGGACTCCACATGTACACTTCGCATAATCTGATTGGTTGATTTTGGACACGTGAAACTGAAATATTCTGATTGGTTGAAGATGAGTGGGGGCCATCTCAGCATGTTTATCTCATAAACTTGATTAATTCCTTGGTGATGAAGACATATCTCTTGATATTCAACATTACCAAGTCTTTGATTGTGATGACATATATTCCCAAATTGCTTCATCTTCATACAGTCTTTCATCCTTTGAATTTCTTTACTTTAAAACTTTCTCACTGGCATGTTCATGAACTCACACTTGTACTTGAAATCTTGATGTCTTGGCCTTGTTAAGTGATGATGATTGGATTGTTCTGATAGAACTTGGATTTCTGAAGGAAATTCAAGTTTGTAATGATTTCTTCTGTTTGCTTGTAAACTTGTTCATGATGTTGCACTTGCTTTTGGAATTCAATCCCGTGGACTCTAACTTGAACTTGGAGGCACCTTGCTACCTTCTCTTGAACTTCAAAATTGAACTTTGTCTTCCATGCTCAACTTCTTGTTTCATCTTGCAAAACAACGTCATTTGGTAGATTTTCGCATTTCACGTTCTTCATATCAATTCAAGAGGATTAATATTAGGAAATTAAAACCTATGATCAAAATCTGATTGCATCTACTTGTTTGCAGGCTAAATGATACTTGAATTGAAATAATTTAATCATACATCCTATTAAGTTCGAATTCAATCCCTCAACATACATTTGTAGCCCCTTTTACTATCCAATACCTTGCCCAAGTGCAATGAACATTCTTAACTTGCAATTCAGATCTGGAGATGTTCAACTTCAACATGGTCTGATTTATTTTCAGAATTTGAAAGTTTAACTTGTTTGCACAATTCGTACCTGGCCAGGTCTGATTTCTTTGGAAATTTAGAGCTTGCACTATTGATTTGCCTTGGCTTCGAGGCTTGGCCAAATCTGACTTCAAACAAAAATCCGATGTCTTTACCAATTCGAACTTCTTAATTACAATTTTCTGTTCATTGAATTCGATCTGGTTCTATGGCCCTATTAGACAAATTAAATCCAAAATTACACCCTTTCATGGCCATAATCAGGCCGACTTGCTAATTAGATGCTCACAATCAATTAATGATTGAGCTTTGCATTCAATTGTTCAACTTTTCTCTTCATGGCCGACCCTGTTTGGCTTGTCTTTGATTGAAATTAGAAGCTTTAGCAAAGGTCGGAAATCAGGTTTTAGTTGGGCGAAGTACATAGAGACAGATCGGAAATCTTGTTGGTGTTGGGCCAAATACATGTTGAATTTTCGGAAATCACCTTAGGATTAGACTAAATACAAGGGTGGTTTTCGAAAATGATCAATGAGTTGGGCAAAGTACATAGCCCGTTTTCCGAAATCTCACGTGGATTGGGCTAAGTATCATGACTTGAGGGTGGAAATTTGCCATGAGTTAGGCGAGATACATGGTTTGGAGGCGGAAAACACCTTGTAGTTGGGCCAAGTACCTTGAAATTTTTGGAAATCACCCCTTAATTGGGCAAAATGCAATGCAATTTCCTTCTTTAAATCGGAATTCACCATGTCATTGTTCTAAAACATTGTCTTACTTGATACTTGCCTTGTTCATTAGGCCTGCACTTGATCTTTGCCATTTGAAATTGGGCTTGCCATTGAGCGAACATCAATGTTTGGCATGAAATTTGACTAAGTTTGAGGCTCAATGTATCGATGATTATCCCCTCCAACCTCATACTTCCCTTTGGTCATCTACACAAATTTGATCAAATTTTGATGTCCTTGATAATGATTAGATCAAGTCGGGAACCAGTTGCTTTTCCTAAGGCTCGGATACTTCAAAATTATCTAAGTGCAGGTCTGACTTGATGCTTCAACCAAAAATACTCACCTCCTTAAGACTCCTCTTAACCAAAACTTTAATTTCCAAAGACTTGCAAGGCTTTGAAACGCTGCTGAACTAATCCAAAACCCACTCCAACTAATTACGACTAACTGCTAAAGCGAAAAGAGGGGGTCCCCGTTTGCAAAGGGGTGATGGTGTGAATATGTCACAACAGTACCATTCACTCGACAATTCTGTTGTGCCCACTTAGAACATCCTCATCGACTTTGAAATTTGGACGAAATTGGAATGTTGGATTAAAATAATAAGTAGCTGCGTGTAAGGGGTTGTGACGCTGAAAGTGTAATTGTTGATCAATGATGTTTTATGTGGGATGATGCTTATCCTTAACCACAAAACAAATAGATTTAATGGCCTTGTTGGCCCTATACATGTCCTCATATCTATAGTGCATTGTCGGCTTCTCCTCATTAACAACTTGAAGGAGACCAACTGAAGGCTCAAGGAATTACAATTATAATTAAACATTACCATAAATAAGTGTGAACAAAAACAAACAAATAAAATGAAAATAAAAACAAAAGTATAATAGAAAATCAAATATGAACCGGCTTCTATGATCTCTTTTGTTGATAACCAAATTATGCTCATAAAAAAACAATTAACATGTCAAGCCCTCTATCAGTCTTACCCTATGATGATGTAGACCACTCCTCATCAACAAACATTGACTGCAAAGTTGCCTTTCACTAAAGAAAACATTGTAATGAGATAAAGTTTGTTGTAAAGGGGTTATTTTATGACAAGTCAACTTCTTGTTTGTATATATCCTCATTATATTGAGGGCTCAAGTATAGTTGTATATGTATTTGCAAACATTTTTACCATCCTGCACATATTTTTTAATCCATGAGATTTTGTCAAGATCATTTAATATGAGGTTAAGGCAATAACACAAGGACTCTAGAATAAGGGCGAGTGCCTATCCATGAGAAGTCTATCTATAACAGCATAATTTATTGAGAAGGAATTCAACATATTTTGTATTTCCTGAAGCATCAATAGATTTCAAAAAAACTGTGCCATTTGAGAAAGAAACAATGAAATTTGAAATACTAACAATAATCAATAAGTTAGAAATTAAGATTCTTAATCATTAAATCAATGGGTTTAAAGAACTATAATCAGCTGATGAAGAAACAGAGAAATTTAATAATGTTATATTTCCTCTATCTAGCCAACCATCAATCGTGGTGGTGCAACATTCCTTCCATATCTCACAATGTTCATTAATTATGCCATTCACATCAGCTACCTTTTCGGTCAAAATAGAGTCTTTTGCTCTTTATCATTAGGGGATTTGAACCCCACTCCACAAATAATAATGGCCTCTACCATATTTTATTATTTTGTCAACAAGGAAACTCAAAACAAATAAAATAAATATTATAAAATTTAGAGTTAAAATTCAAAATTTACATTAAAAAAATTCAAGAGATACAAATCATATAATGTACTTTAAAACAAAAACAATAATTAATTACTTGGCTATGTGATATGGAATGGTACATTAATACCAAAAGTCTTGGACTGCACTCCTTCTTGCATCATGTATGTCTTTATTTCAACCCATGCTCTCAAGTGATGGTTAGAAATATGGAATAGTGCATAATATAATATACTATGTTAACCCAAGTTTCCGAGATGGGAATGGCTGGGGACAGGGGGAGGCGCTTCAGGGTCCCTGATTTTTCGGTCCAATTTTCGGGATGGTAGGGGATGACTAGAAAAGAAAGGTAAAATTTAAATATTCATACGATAACATTGATAAAGGATTCATATATACTTTATAAAACCTTAGTATGTAACATTTGTGTTAGATTGAGAAAGCACGTGAGAGCCAAATTCAAACAAATTATCAAACGCCAAATGTCAAACTCAAAACTTAATTCAAATTGCTTTCAGAATTCATTGTCAATATGCATGTGATATTGAAATATAGCCTTACAATCCTTGCAAAAGGAAATGGACAATGATGAGAATCACAAACTGAACGCAGCCCAAAGGGTCTCATAAAGATTCCAAGCCAAAACAGACAACCTGTACTCTTTATATGATAAAGAGAACTCCCCAGGTGGGTGAAATAATTTCAAATATATAAATCAGTTTGTCTTTTCAGTTGGCAGAGTTGCACTGGCAGCCACAAACTAAAGTGTATTGTCATATTCCTTGGGTTTGTTGTGTTATGCTAGTTCAACTTGTCCCAATCCAAATTTCCTTCAGTTGCTTAGAGGTCTCTAATTGGCTATGTATGTAACATATAACTTCAGGAGGTGCTTTTGGGCACACGTTAACATCTCAACATAGTATTTGTGTAAGGCAATATTCCAATCACTTAATGCCTCCTCCAAGCATTTTTGTCTTGCAATGTACACAAGTGATCTCCCCTTTCTTTGACTGAAGGATGACATGATTCCAACAAGAGTCCTTTCTAATTGGGGTTGAGATTGGAGCAATTTATAAACATAAAATAAATTGCAACAAAATAAATGAAAAATAAATTAACATTTATGACTTTTTGTTAAACTAAGATAAAAAAAGTCAATATTGGCATGTTGGGATGTTTAAGTTGTGTTGTTGTTGTCCTTGCCATCAAGATTCAAATTCTGTTGGGGAGCTATTGTTGAATGTTTGTATGGGCATGAGGTCCCCTGTTTGTGATCTCACCGGTTCATAACTTTGGGTCAAAAGTGTTTACCCTCTTTAAAAAAAAACTAAATTAAGATATAAAAACTAGAAGTAAGTAAAAATATTTAGGCTTTACAGCCAAGTAAGTAAAAATATTTAGGCTTTACAGCCATAACTAGAAAAAATAAACAAAAATAGCTAGAGTTTGGTCATAAAAAGATATTAATGATAGTGTTTTTCCTTTGTTCTATGAATAAATAAATAAGAAGACAAATGAACTAAAAAAAATCAAAATACAAAATTACCTCTTCAAACTTACTTGAGATCAATGGGGGGCTATTCCTAATCAACAATGGGCTCTCCTAAATGCTCAATAGGATCTTTTAGGTGCACCAAATGTTGCTATAAATCAGTCCAAATTGCATTCAATCTGTCATATCCTTGCCCTAGCTGGGTCAGCTCACCAGCCTTAAAAAATGTTTTTAAACACTAACAAATATATAACAATAATATTTTTTATTTGGGCCGACCTAGACTCTCTTTTGGGCATCAACTTTAAATAATTAATATTAATTTAAAAATAATAGTATTTTTTATTTGGTTAGACCTAGACTTGTTTTTGGGCTCCGACTTTAAATAAAACAGGTATAAATACGATTCAGCTGGTTGGGCGAATGCTTCTGGAAAATGGTGACAAGAATTTTGGGAGATTCTTGAAGCAGATTGCTGGAACGAAAACCCTAGCTGTCCACTAAGGTTAGGATGCATACCTTGACTTTGTCTTGTCTATTTCCTTATAAATCTGCAATTTGTCATGAATAGAAAATTTTGAGAATCAGCCTAGTAAGTGTTTTCACTAGTAGATTGATGTGGAATTTGTAGCATATTGAAGGGGGGCATACATTGTCAGGCCATAGGCCCCAAACTCACCACCAGGTTGCACTCGATTATATCTCTAATGGGGGTCAGTCCCCTTTTCTTAGGTGCAAAGTAGAATTCCAAGGTTACTAGGGTCAAAGTTTCAGCCATACCTAGTTGCCTATGTAACTTGGTCATTCTAGAGGAGCAGGTTAAGCCTGGTAGTGCCCAACAGATCGGCAATTACTTATAGGGTATCAACTAGCAGACCTATAGCTCTTGGGAGAGGTGCCAATGAACATAAATTCAGAGCAGAGTGAAAATCACTTTTAGATATTTACCAATCTGCTAGGTACTCACTGCTTTTTTTGCACAGCAGGAAGTTCAAACTCTAAGAAGGGCTAGTTTGTCGTTACAAACATGGCTTCTTGTTCGCAACATCATAGTTCTGCCCTTTGAGTTGAATTTTGTATCAAATATCTGGTCTGGGAGCTAACATTTGCATGCATGTTCTGCCTATATTACAAATTCTAAGAGAGTACTTGTTATTAAGTTTGTACTTTCCAGATCTGATTGCATTTACTTATTCTAGGGTTTATATTGTTATCATATAATTCAATTGCATGAACAGTAACCTTGATGTGTTGGGCCAGGATTTGCATTTGTCCATAAATCGAAGAATTTAGTTAATAACGAGCTTATTGTAAAGGATTTGTTTGGGATATTTCAGTGGTATCAGTTTCTTTGTTTCTTCCAGCCTGTGATTGGTTGATGCAAAGCTACGCAAAAGAGAGACCATGCAATCAGGTACCAATGAAGGGAAAGGAGAAAGGAATAAGCCATGAGTGAGAGGAATGCAGAAAACAACCTCCAGGAGGTCATAAAAAATGAAACAGAGAGCTGGCCTGAGAATTACAGTACTCCATAAGGGAGTCTATGGTAAAGATGGTAACTAATTTGAGGGAAATGAACCAAAAATGGAGTGTTGGGAGGTCTAATCCCAATGTTGTTGAAGGAAGTCACTCTGCCGATAATGGAGTTTCAGTCAATCCTCTAGCTGAGACATTCAGAACTAGATTCTTGCAAAAATGAGAAGACCCAGTTGAAGAAGAGCAGTAAGTACTACCTAATTCCAATGATGAAATAGCAATATATTATGCTGATTATAGTGCTCTTAGTCCAGCCATCCACCGTGACATGACATTCACGGAAATTATGACATGTAGACAAGAAATGGACATTGGAGGAGAAGTTATGAAGAGCAGACCCATAGAAACACACAGCATCATTTAGGAAAGATTACAATTGTATGCTTCATTTAGGAAAGATTACAATTGTCTTCTTTTGATGGATTGGGAAGCTATTCAGCTAGAACATGGTTTTGAAGATTGGATACATACTTCTCTTTGAGCCTCCTATTCGAAGAACAAGCCATCATGTTTTTCACCTTGCAACTTGAGGGTGTAGCTCATGAGTGGTGGTAGCATGGCATGGTGACCCAAGGACACGACTTGATCCCTTTGTTAGAAGAGTTCAACCAAAGATTGACGGTGAGATTTGATAGGAAGGATCACAATTGAAGGCTTAATAATGTTGAAATATTTTCTCACCATTAAAAGTGTATTTATTAAGCCTATAAGATAAGCATGCTGAGGTGGTGCCCATTTCTTCAACCATTCCAATCATGCCAAGTGTCTCAGTGGGAGAGATCAACAATATGATGACCAAAATCATTGAACTTGCAAAAGGATGAGAAGTCAAAGAAAATTGTCTTCTTAAAAAAGATTTGTTGTAAGCCTATGTGACATTTTATTATTGGTTCATTGAGGGGTGTCTTCTCTTGCAAGCTTCCACCTAACCTCTCTTCTCATTGACACACATTCTGCTACTGGACAGACTGTATATCTGTACAAGTGGAATTCCTCATTTTTGTACAGCTGAAGCCCCAAAGGCATAGTCAAACCACCAGGCAACATGGTTGAACAGTCAATGCAACTCACTTGTGAATGGATCTTGCTAATGGGTACCCTCCAACATTTGAAAATTGTCAGCGGAATCCTGTATCATTGCTATAAAAATGTGAAAGCTTAGGGGTGCTCATCCCACAGTAGCTAAGTCCTTCACAATGCGTTTGTAAGGTCTGTAGCCACATAGCAGTCAACTACGTTCCCAAATAAAGGCAGAATGACACCAATGCTTGGGACATTTCTTAAAATAATTCAACTTGAGATCCCTAGCATTTCTAATTTATTATAAGAGGGAGCGTAGGACCCAAACAAGCCGGCTCAACATTGCAAGCATAAAACATAATGAAATAGAACTGTCTCTAGATTGTTAAATTGACATGAAGTAACTTACCTAGTGGGAAAGGAACAACAACCTATTTTTCGATGTCAGTTATAGTATTTTAGGATTCTGTGCAAGATGAAAGCACCCCTAAATGGACAATATCAAGGAAGCTCAAGGGTTCTAGTAAAGATGAAAGCTGCTGTATGGAGGGCTTAAAAGTAAGAAGTTAACTGATGTGATGTTACTGAAGCATAACCCCAAACAGATGTTCTATCGTCAGATTAGAGAGAAACCACATATGTTGCACACCGGCCTTGTCTGATATGTTAAAACCCCATGCCAATAAAATCAGATAGAGAAATTGGTCAAGATATAATAAAAACTGATATTGTCTAAGATGATGAAGATTCCTTAGATCCTATAGTTTCTCAAGGAGCACCAGCAATTCCTCTCAATCAAATTACAGTTTCTACAACACAATTGAACCCACAGGTTTTACTTATGATGATGCCAATTCTCAGACTAATACAACCACAACCAAGTATTCTTTGCATGTACACCAAGATAGATAGAGAGGAGGGTGTGAATGAAGATGGATTGAATCCCATCAATATCTTTTTAAGCTAACCAGATGGACCATTCATATTGATTTCCAAGATTTTGAGATTAGGAAGTAGCAATGGTGATAGTACAGAAATTACTGATTGATTGGAAATTGCTTGGTCACGTTTCCATTACAAAATGAACTAAAATGTGCCAAATACCATGAGTGTGCCTCTTTTAGGAACACAACAGGTATTTGTGTTCACCAGATGATTGCAAATGTTCAACTGACACACTGTGTCAATATTTAACTTATTGATACAAGATGGCTAGGATGTTTATGGTCATAGTTAAGAACTCCTAATGAGCAATTGTATCATTAGATTCCACATATGACTAACTAGTACATATTGTCGACTCATGGGCCATTATAAAGGCAGATTGGAGATGAACTGATGATGATATTAAGTGGTGAAATTACTGTGAAGGACTTTGCTGAAGATACCTGTTGAAGACTCAGATGGAAGCTTATAGGCTCCTTGGGTAGGGAAATATGTTAAAATATTTTAAGAAGAAATGGAGCAAGGACATCTGATTCAAACAAGTAGACTATTGTTCATAGTGCATATTTTAAAATCCACAAGCTTATGCATCTTGTGGTATTCTTTTCATATTTAATTTGTTGGTGTAAATGATTAAGCCTGCATGTTTTAAGGTAGGGAATCAAACCCCACAAAAAAAGCAAGGACTTGAGGAGCTAGTTTAGAACCAAAACAGCATTCCAAAGGTGCATCACTTTGAGGTAGGGACAGAAAGTCTGTCGGATGACTGAGAATTTTCTAAAAATCTTATTCTTCCATTTCATGTATTATCTAGTGGTCAAAAAAGATTGAGTCGGAACAACATTTTGGCAAGGAAATCTATTTTTCAGCTAGGTATATAGTCTCAATGAGAAAAAGTAGAATATTTACCACAGCTGAAGCCTTTGCAATCTAACCATATCTAGACATCTCCTAATTAATTCCTACAGTTTCACTTCCAAATTTATTAATGCTGAATGACTGGTGTACAAAATTTTGTCATACCTACTAGTGGAGGATTGTGTAACCAACCCTTAAAAAGGCAAATAAATGTCATCAGAACAGACGAATCTGAAGTTTGTACTAATGGGAGGCTGCTGGGATAAAGCTGCTCTTGCTGAAGCCAATCCTTTGTTACAAGAGTTAGGACACGTATTTGCCTTATCCTAAAGGATATTTTCAACATTCCATTGAAGCTTCCATGCAAAGGTTCTGAAATAAATAATTTGGAGAAAGGGAATTAGAGGAGAACAATTTGGGTCTTGAGAATTGATCTCACTGTAATTTTGCATCGAGCAATGCAGCTGTGTATACTTCCATAGGAGAGATATTGGTAATTTGGAAGCTGCCAGCCAGAGGACATTAACTGGTTGCCGAACTAAAGGGTATAGCACCAAAAAAGGAACTAAAATGTTAATAAAACCAATATCTGGAGGATACCAGCTGTCCCATGACATTCAATGGGCAGCTTACTTGTGAAAGTTTTGACCCTTTATATTACTGCAAGTAAATTGTAGGTCAGAGCCCAACTAGAGTTGGTTATTGATGGTGCCATTTAGAAATCTGTTTTTTCAATCTGCATTTTAGTTTTATGTTTCTTCCTTTTTGGTAAAATTAGAAATCAATCTCAATTCTTTATTACCTCTTGCAGGATTTTTCATCTTCACTATATTGTAATTTGTCAGACAGCTGACCTGTATAACAAAGAAATGGATCCGTTCAAGCTTGTCGTATGAATTTCCTTGTGGAGAACGTTGATGCCTGTTTTTAGTTCTATTCCATTCTTATAATTGCTGTGGTTGTGATAGCGAAAATGAACGAATGGTTAATGCACAACTGCCATCATACTAATTAACCAGTTAACGTAGCAATTATATATATATATATATATATATATATATATATATAAGCAAAAACTCGTCTTGAAATGGGGACAGCTTATGTATTTGCAGCAATGGAGCTGCCATTTTTTGTTTATTTTAAATGTCAACTAAGGTTAGTTGTATGTTTTAATATAAAACAAGAATAATTTGCTATTATATGAAATTTGACACGTTAAGTGGATGTTTGTCTCTGTGACATTGTTTTCTTTCTGTTAGTAATTATCAAGTTGATTTCAAATGTTAAATAGGTATATGACGTGACTAGATTTTTGGAGGACCATCCTGGAGGAGATGAAGTTTTGCTCTCATCAACTGGTATTGCTCTATTATTAAAGTCATTGTTCTGGAATGCTATGATATATGTAAAATTTATAACTAAAGCATAACCATTTCTGTTGAATAGTATACGTTTCATATTAGTTTTACTGTGCAGAATCTAATGTGCAAGATTTAGTGAAGTAAGAACTAGTGTTAAATGTATGACTATATGAATTAACTGGCACACATTATTTTTTATCATTAACTACAAAGTTTGTGTAATATTTCTGCAATGTGAGAACAAAGTTTCTAGTTTTAGTTTTAATGCTGTAGTTGGTTTATATACAGCTCAAGATGCAACTGATGATTTTGAAGATGTCGGGCACAGTGAGAGTGCAAGAGCTATGATGGAAGAATATTATATTGGAGAGATAGACCTCTCATCCCTTCCATCTAAAACAAAACACAGTAAAACCAAAAACGCAGCATCTAAGTCTGTTAACAATTCCCAAAGTACAGTAAAGTTTTTCCAGATTCTGGTTCCACTGGCCATTCTGATCTTTGCTCTGGCTATTGGCTTTTATGCAAAGTCGAGCTGAAATGCAGGAACATGTCTAGGATTATAGTATTGTTTTTAAGATATTTATCTTTCTCAGCCAGTTTTAAGTATTCGAACAAAATTGGTGCATCTGTTGCAGCGCAAACTGCTTCTGAGCAATGAACTTTCTAATTGTATGGTACCGGCAAAAAACGTAGCTTCAAATGACAATGAACTTTGATTTGAAGAAGACTGGTAATGAATATCTTGGATTGAATGTTTGATATTGTGCATTCTATTATATCATCCTAGAGAGTGTTTTTTTCCTCAGGCCATTTTGTGTTAAAACTAAAAGTTGTTGAGGATTCTCTTTTCTTCTTTTGGATTCATATTTCCTATTGTGCTTGTTTTAGGTAGATCCTTTAAGTTTCTTTTATATTACACAATTTCTTTAAGTATTAACAAGATCTTTCACATGGATTTCAATATAGGACGTTTTGTTTTGCATTTGGCAATTATCCTAGCTTTGGATATTTTGTTCTTTGTTGTAACTGACTGTTAGATTATGATGTTTTTATCATTTTTATAATTGATTCTGAAATGCATTTACAACCAACCAATTGTTAGCATTGAATTGCACCAATCAAACAGCAAGTTAACTTGAGAGATGTAAACTAGATGTTTATTTGATAACTTCAATTTGAAAAACCAAATTAAATAAAAGACATTTAAATGGAAAAGGGTATCATGTTATTCATTACAAATATTGTTGCTTTATGCTATTTCTTATATTTTTTTTTTTCTAATTGCGAGTAGATTAAGCCATATTTTGTCAGCTTTGCTGGTAGATAGCAGGAAGATACTAGTACACATTGAGCGATCCGTGATAATATATTCGTAGGAAACATGAACGAATCAAAACTTGTACGCTACAGCAGATTTCTGGTCTCTTTTTATCTAAACTTTCTATTCTTCATTCTTTAACTATTCATGCAATGGGTCTTGAATCTTGAGTATTACTCTTTTTCTGAATTGGGTAATCCATACTTTTTGCATACTGTTATACCCTATATTTCGCACAACCATATTATTAGCACGTTTTGACAGTCAAAGATTCAAAAAACCTGTAATCAAAATGGTTTGGGCATATTATTTTGTGGCGACCTTGTTTGTTTTTACAATGCTACATCAAAATGTCATTGCCGGTTTTTGAATTGGTGGCAGGACAGAGATTATTAACTCTCCGGGTCTTCTACTTATGTGTTAAGTCAGTCAACTCTATGCTTGGCTTTTCAGTGGATCATCCTCGATGACACATATTATTGACAAAAAATGGGCCTCTGATCTTGCATAGTGAGAAGCTTTTTACAATCTGGTAGTACAAGAATATCTTCTTTTATGGTATCTTAGTCATCAAGATTTGGGATCACTTTTGTCCGCAAAACTAACGGCTTCTATTGCATTCTCATCCATACTTGTCATGTGGTGTTATATTGTTGACAATTTCTCACACAATCTTTTGTACCGATCAGTTTTTCCCGTTTCTCTTCACTGTGTTTCAAGTCAATGATTTGATTCCACTATGAATCCATGGCATGCAATTGATGAAGTTGGGGCAATCATTGTTCATCGCTTATTACTTGTTGACTTGTTATTACTTTGCATGATCAATTGCAGTCCACATTTCTTTCCATCCCTAAGCTGCATTGGCCTTCAATTTTACAATTTCTAGAATTCTACAACCCTTGAGCCTCTTCTCAAAACTTTTTGGTGCTGTTTCTCTTGGCTTATACCTATGCAGTTCAATAATTAGGTTGTGCACTTTAATATGTACAAGTATAATCTTTTATACCTTAGCTATGGTCACAAGACAAAAACTCATCTTGAATGACAGCATTGATTTTTTTGAACTACTTCCTCTACACTTGGTGGTCACAAAGCTGGAAACGAATCTTGAATGACTACATTGATAGTTTTCAAGTATTTTCACTTGACTTGTTGCTTTATGGAAGGTATTACTCTACTTTTGCTTAATTATATCTTGGCAAGAGTCATTCTTTAAGAAATGGTCTTAATTGACCTTAGAAAGATCAAAAGTTCATTTGTCCCATGAGCGTAAAAACCAGTGAAAATTGATCACCCTATCCCATAGTTACATGTATGTGAAGAAAAAATTGTTCTCATCTTCCTTGGTGTCTTTGGTGGCTCCAAATAAGGGACATTGATATGAACACGTTTTATCATCCACCTCGTCTCCTAACAACTAATATGCTCCATTACCAAGCCAACCTTTATTCTCTGGTTGTTTGTTCATCTAGTTCCATTCCACTTGGTCTTGTTGAATTTGAGATACTTTTTGAACAATGATTTGTCCTCTTTTTTATATATTGTCCCTACTTTGTCGTCTCTTCTTCTTAGGCAAGATTTAGTTGCAATTGATCACCGTGTGAGTTAATCACTTCTTGCATAGATTAAGAACTTTTCTTTCTTTGGGTCTTTAATGTCTTCTAAGTAAATATATCTTTGGATTGGAAGGAGGTTTATTATCCCCTCTGTAACCACCCATTTGCACTCCCAACAACTCATCTACAATCCTGTTGTTGCTCTTTTCTATAATGGTGTAACAATTATGGATTTCAAACCTAGTTTAAATGCATATTATTCCAATTTATTATATGTTCTTGATTTCTACATCTTTGAGGTTCTTGATTTCCCAACTCAAATTAACTTCTCAAATCAACTAATAGCCGACTGAGGGGTATCAATTCTGCCAAAATCCGCCTAGGACATGATCTCGACCTCATCCCTTATGGTGTCAGAGCCATTCACTCAGCAAGACTTGATCCCTGGTGGGCTCATTCAGAACCATTCAACTTCACTAGTAGACCAAGGACCCATTGACTTCTCTAATTTTGAATATCTTCACCTAAATTATATTTGTGGTAGATGATCTGTTGGCAAGAGACACTGGTATGATGGATTGTATGTTGTCATTGGTGGCAACCATACACTATTCTGGAGATGATTTATCATACTTTGATGTTACCGAAGGATAGACTATAGATTTGGCCAAGTATGGAATAGGTGACACAGTATACTGGGTTCGGTATATGGATTGGTATAGACATATATGATCGAGTTTTGAAGTGTGAACTTAGGAGGAGCTTCAAAGAGGTATTGCCTACCTTGGTTCATGATCGCAACAGTTAATGTTATCATTTGATCGATTTATAGCTTTCAAAGTATCGGGTGTACAATGAACAATGAAGAACAAAGACAGTTGGGTATTGGATCGATCAACGATCCTATCAGATAGATGAACCGATTGGTTTGATAGTTGGAGATGATAAGAGCTGACATGTGTGATGACTCTTATGCTTGTGTTCGAGGTTAGGAACATGTTTTGAGGTCAGATCTAGCCGACTTATCACACGTTACTAATATTATTTTTGAGGTTGACAATTAAAGTTAATATTTGTAATAATGGGTATATGAGCTCGAGTTTTTGAGTTTCTTTTTGTATTGCGATGGTTGGATATGATAGTGATATGTTGTGTATGAATGATGGATCAATGATCAGAGGTTCGACAATCAGATAAGTAGATTTATACTGTACTTACATGGAACTATTCAAGCATTGTTGATGTTATTTCCCAGTTCAGTTTTGTTGATGAAATATTTTGTATGGCAGTGAGCCTCATTGTATTTTTTGTATTTGAGCAGTGAGCTCTAGGTTGTAAGCCCGAATGCATGTACTAAATCCCTAACAGGGTAATTTATTTCTGCAGTAGTAATTACTTGTGGGCTCCATCCCCACCATGGTTTTTCCCTTAACCGAGATTCCACGATAAAAAAATCATGGTGTTATGATGTTGTGGATGCTTTGCTTTTGTTTCAGTTGTTTACTTTCAATTTCATTTGGTTTATGGTTATGCAATCAAGTTAAAAAAGTTATAAGTGCTAGAACATTGATTCCCCCCCCTCCCCCTCAGTGTTCCTCAATACTAACAATTGGTATCACAGCTTTGGTCCTTGGAAGAAGTCTAACCACTTGAGGAAGGTCTTGATGGAAGATTTAATAGTTTCTAGCAGTGCTCAGAGACAACTCTTGATTGCTCTTGAAGATCTTGACAAATCAGATGCTCATAACTTGGAGTTGGAAAAGAAGTTCAAGGATGCTGAAAGTTTCATTAAGAATTTGAAGGAACAATTGAACAAATCTAGAGATAAGAGGAAAGATCTTGTTGAACAGTTGAAGCAAACATATGATTCACAAGCCTTAAAAAATAAATCAGATGAATGTGAACAGATCAAAAAAGATAGAGATATCTGAAGCACGAAATAGAGGCTATGGTAATGAAGATGACTAAGGAAATTGAAGCAAAGAAAAATCTTGAACAATCCTTGAAGGACAAAACTGAAGAATGTTATAGACTGAATTGTGAAGTCGGACAATTGTAGATCAATCTTGATGAATCCAGGCATAATGAGTAGGAACTTGAAAGGGTAAATGAAGTTCTTAGGAGTGAACTTGTTGCAACTAATGAATTCAAAGAAAAATTCAAATCTGGTACAACGAAGCTTGATGAGCAGTTGGGAAACTTAAGACCAAAAGGAAATTCATAGGGGCTTGGATTTGAGAAGGGAGAAAGTTCTGGATTTGGTCAGAACATTACCTTATCAGACAAATGGATGAAGGAACCTAAAAGAACACCTATGAGAACCTAATGGACAAAAAATCAATAGGAGATGTTTTTCATACAACAAATTCGGTCATAGAGTGGAGTGCAGAAGCAAAACTAATGCCACATCATTTTTTGGCTATTGTTATACTTGCTACAACTATGGACACAAATCAAATGAATGCAGATCAAAGGTGAATAATTATGTGAACCAGAGGAACATATCCTGTTACAAATGCAACAATTTTGGACATATTGTGAAGCAGTGCAAATTAAGGACAAATCCAACGAACACAAGGTATGAAAATGTGATATGTTTCAATTGCAAAAATTCTGGTCATATTGCTAGGAATTACAGATACAATAATGTAAGAGGTTTGGTAGAAAGGAACAATGTGCATAATGATAAAGGAAAGAAAATAATTGATGTTGATGAAGTTAAGAAAGAAATGAGCAAGACATGGGTAAGAAAAGAACAAATAGATGCTACTAGAAAGATCACACCAGATTCTGGTGTGGAAAATTCATCAGCAAATTTATTAGGTCATTGACCTAAGGGGGAGTTTTTCATGAAAAATCCTTACCTGACCCCTGAATCGAATTGGGCAATGAATGTGATCGGCATACTGAGATGTAGAATTGGATTTAGAACATATATTATCATTCACAAGAATTTTATTGATGATTTGAAGGTTCGACTATGGATTTTTTACTCTCTATTCTAAAGATAATTTGAAGCTAGGACATAACACGTTATTGCTATCTACCTTTTGGACATACGAAGCAACAAAAGACATTTCTTCTATTCATTTTAGACCTTGCTGATGACATGTAACTGATTGAATGTTTGACAATGTTAAGTTGAAGATAATGCAAGGCATTAAATCAGTTAATGTATTGTATTGCCATTGATGTCAACTTGATAGCATCTGTACGGTCATGTACATAATGCCAAAGACTTCAGAAAACCAAAAGAACAAAGGTTATGCTTTTAGCAATGCATAAAAGTCAAGTATTCACTAAGTGACAAACAACACCGACGGACATAGCAAAGAAGAACAGTCACAGTGATACCTGACGATCAGAAGTATAGTGTTGCCCAACGAAGCAAAACTACAAGATGTCCGACGAGCAAAGTCAGAAGGTTGCCCGACGAGATAAAGACAGTGTTGCCCGATGAGTAAAATTCCAATGATGCCCGACGGACGGAGATCACGAAGCTAACTGGAGTCTCACTAACGGAACTGTCAGTTGTCATTGACGACTAACTGAAGTGTTGACTGATGGAACATAAAGTTTAGAAAATGAAAAAATATCTAGCTGGCAGAGCTAAAAATAGACTTAACTAGTTGTCTACTTTGTTTTATTCGACCAGAGATAAGTGATTGATTTAAAGGTGATTTGTACAGTTGGCAAGAAGATATCTACGAGACAAATCATGAGTTATGCTTTAAATCTAATTGGCTGGATTGTTTTTCACGCCAAGAATCAAGAAACAATGAATATCATGTCTATATAAGAGACAAGCTTAATTCATTTATGAATGAGATTAAGGGGAGTGAATAGAAAAAGGATGCTGAAGAGAAACTGATGAAGAACAACTTCATGCAGTCCTGATCAAACAAGCTGAAGGAAGAGCTAAGGAATTCTGCAGACACCAACGAACAGTGAGCACAACATCACAGAGCAGAAAGTATGGAGCACAAGGATTAATTGATACATTGGTCAGAGAGGTAATGTACTTAAATAGATCTGAAAATCTGCAATTCAAAGTTGCAATATGAACAGGTCATAGTGTTTCAGTTTAACCATTGAAGCATCAAGTCTCTTAACCGAGCATGACTTAACAATCTTCTATATATTGAGGTACATCTCAAGGAGTGCCAAAAAGGTTGATTCATGAAAGTAGCATTGGACTTTCCTGATACCTATTGACAGTCTAAGAAGGAGGTTGATTCAAGGATGGTAGCAATAGATGTCCGATACTAAGTGACAACCTCTATGTATAAAATCCTCTAACAAGGTCGCACTTAACAGTATGTTTGTAACGTTTAACAGGGTTGGCTCCTAACAGGGCTCAGTTCAGAAGAGTGAAAATTTGGGGTACCGGTCCCAGTGATTTTTCCCTTAACAGGGTTTCCACGTTAAAAATTCATGTGTTATGTGTGTATGATTCATTTCTTTACTGTCTTGCATCTTACATAGCTAACTCTAGATTGATCGGTATACTCTGCTTATTTATTGAGTTTCGGTAAATAGTTATACTGCTTATCGGTAATCAAGAAAGAATAAGGATTGACAGAGCAAACCAACAGATAGTTAATCTTTAGTAGTATTTCATGGCATGCATCTTGTAGGGACATAATAATCTGAGATTTGTAGATTGGTGGTTAAGTTTGAAGGATAAATTTTTGAGGCCACTGATTCACCCCCCCCTCTCAGTTATTATTAACAATTGGTATCAGATCTTGTGTGCTTAGAAAGGAAGGTTTCAAGACCTAAGTCAAGATCACAAGATGAACATACAAGATGTGCCCAAGTTGAACAAAGACAACTTTGCTTCATGGCAAAGCAGGATAAGACTCCACTTATCAAGTATTGGTAATGATGTTACTCAATTCCTAGATACTGAATATGTGTTTCCCACAGGAGTATTGACAATAGATCAATTGAGAGAGAAGCATGAGCACAACTGCATGGTCATAGAGCTTTCTTCCTCACTCTCTGATGCTGAATTTGAAGATGTCAAAGATTGCAAAACTGCAAAGA
>MU227387.1:49060-86879 GCA_018584345.1 Thuja plicata | reverse complement strand
TTTCTTTACTGTCTTGCATCTTACATAGCTAACTCTGGATTGATCGGTATACTCTGCTTATTTACTGAGTTTCGGTAAATAGTTATACTGCTTATCGGTAATCAAGAAAGAATAAGGATTGATAGAGAAAACTGACAGACAGTTAATCTTTAGTAGTATTTCATGGCATGCATCTTGTAGGGACATAATAATCTGAGGTTTGTAGATTGGTGGTTAAGTTTGAATGATAAATTTTTGAGGCCACTAATTCACCCCCCCTCTCAATTATTACTAACACTTGCGAGTGGAAGAAGAGTTTACAGTGCGATTGAGGGCAATTTTAGAGGAGATTGAAGTGATTCACAATGATTTCGAGCTTAACGTGAAAATTCATCGAAAATATATTTTTCATCCCGTAGTTTGATTTTCGAAGGTTGAATCATGGATACACCCAAAGTAGTTGATATCACAGAGCATCCTAGGCCACTATTTAGGAAACATCCATACAAATTGATGGAGGATGATCCTGAAGGCACATTTTCATCCGTTCCTTACGAAGTGTTGCATGTTGAAGACATTAGGACTTACATTCATTGTAATATGGAAGAATTGGGAGATAGAGCGATTGCACAACAATTCAAAGAGGTTTCTAAGGATTTGGTTTCAAATAATGAATACAAGGAATTGGCAGAGAAAAAGTTTGCATAGATCATGGATTTCCCCGATTTCTGTAGAGCGGACTGGGTTCAATATGTGTTGAGAAGAGTTCAGGATTATTTTATGTGGCTTGAAAAACCATACAAGATTACAAAGGAGGTTATGAAGGCAGTTACAAGCTTTTCTTACAGCGGTGAGGTTCCAACCCTGAAATCAATTAAAAAAGATATAGTCACTAAGTTAACCGGTTCTCAGTGGGACAAGCGAGCGATGACAATAAATAACATTATACAACCAGATGTGAAGTTTGAATCTATGGTACTTGGATATAAGGTATTTCATTCTAGCAGAGAAAAATCTATTTCCAGTTTTATCATATATGTTGCATATAAAATGGTGAAAGAAAATGAATAGTTTGACATCTGCGAGTCATTAAGAGATCAACTTATGAAGAATTTGGAGAAGATAAAGGGTAGGAAGAAAATATTCAAGTATGGATCCTTGTTGGTGCGTATATTTTTCTACTTTATTAATTACTTTCCTGGAGTAGTCAATATTAAATGGAAAGAGGATAAACCAGTGGCAGTTCAAATCAAATAATTATATGACATGCTTAGTGATTAGCAAGCCAAAGGTGCTTTATAGAGATATTACAAGAGTTTCCAAGAATGTATGCAACTGAGGTACAAAATCTCACTAAAAATTGTGAGGAAATACAATGACAATATTTATTTTATAGTAGAAAATAATGCATGTTTGATGGAGGCAAAAGATCCTAGGATATCTTGGGTGATGCCTATGGGATATGAGGTAGATGGTCCACTTCTTGAGGCATATGTAGAAGATATCTTGAAGAAAAATATAGACAAAACTGAGCAAAGGTTCGGTAGATACGCTGAGAAGAGTCTAAAAGTGCATGAAAAGATTACTAGGCATGCAAGAGAAAGTAAGATCAGAGAGGAAGTTGAGATGATGAGAGAAAAGACGGGCTTGACTAAAGAGAAGATGAAAGAAGCAAGGAAGAAATTTGAAGATAAGGAAAAATAAAAGGGAAAAGAAAAGGTTGCAGAAGATCCTATTGATGTTGATGCAGGCACCCCTCCTGTGTACATACCTTTTGTATTATCATCCAGAGGTAGACAGGAAAGGAGCTCGGTAAAATATTTTGTTAGTCCATTGGAGAAGAAGCCTGCAAAGAAATCATAGACACCCAAACCATCTATACTGAAGGCCACACCATCTAAATAAGCTAAACTGGAGCAAGCTACTAGAGAGTTCAGTCAAAAGGAAAGAGGACATATAAAGGATACAAAGATGATGACAAAGATGAGGAAACTGATTCAGATGATGTTGTGAAGAAGTTGAGAACTGAAGGAGCAAAGGAAACTAAAGTGATAAGTGGTCCTGCACCATAGAATGATTCTAAAGTTGAGGAGCCTATGGTTATTTATGATAAGACACTTTTCTCATGCAATGATGTTTTGAAGAGAATGACACGTCATTGTATATTAGTTCAGTTGAAGAAGTGTTATAAATTGTATGATGAAGATGAGAAAAGACAATTGGAGGATGGAGTAATAGTATATATGAATAAGTATAATAGAGCATTGTTTGAGATACTTGAAGCTAAGAGATTGACATCACAACAAAATGATAAGGAAATTAGAGAATTGACTTTGGTCAATTTATGCCCTGTTATTGCTAAGGAGGAAGTAGACATTCTTCTTGAGGAATCCAAGAAAGAGTTGAATTGGAAGACAAGAATAAACAGACTTATTCTGATGATGAAGAAGAAGATATTCCCGGAGTCCATAACTACAAGGCCACAGTAAAAGAGGGAGAATATGATCTTGACAAAGAAGAAAAGGAAGATGAGGCAAAAGAAAAATCTAATGATCAAAAAGATGAAAATGCAGAGATAGGAAGAGGAGAAGAGACAATGAAAGATTAGACTCATGAAGGAGTTGAACATAAAGGTTCATAAGATAAGATTGAAGAGGTGACAAGAAACACTGTAAAGGTAGTAGGTGAGAAAGATATTACCGATTTGGAGGACATGCAACCTATTCAAGGTCCAATTCAGTTGGGTGCTCTTAGTCCTGAACAATTGGTATTGACGAAGAAGAATATATTCTCAGAGTCCATAACTACAAGGCCAGAATAAAAGAGGGAGAGTATGATCTTGACAAAGAAGAAAAGGAAGATGAAGCAAAAGACAAATCCGATGATCAAAAATATGAAAATGCAAAGATAGGCAGAGGAGAAGAAACAATGACAGATTAGACTCATGAAGGAGTTGAACATAAAGGTTCAGAAGATAAGATTGAAGAGGTGGCAAGAGACATTGTGAAGGTAGTAGGTGAGAAAGATATTACTGATTTGGAGGACATGCAAGGTATTCAAGGTCCAATTCAGTTGGGTGCTCTTAGTCCTGAACAGTTGATGGATATTGCCACTGTAGCACATACTAGAGCAAGAAATTAGATCTTGAGGACATATAGGAAAGACATTGAGTTTCTTACTCTGGGATCTCATTTTTTTTCAAGATCATGCCAACCTATCCAATGAATCAGAATCAATAAACTTCAAGTCAGTTAGAAATTTTATTGAAGGCTACAAATACACACTTCGAATCTTTAGAGAAGTCAGCATTGGTGAAGGTATGGAGTGAATATGAGGTTAAGAGACTCAATCAATTGAAGGTTGAGATTTCCACACACATGAAATCTTTAGGCTTGGAAATTCAAGGAGTAAAGAATGTTTTGACTGAAGGGAGCATAATTACAGAGGATGTATTGACTATATCAGATGTCTATATGATGTTGACAAAGTCATTAAGGAGACCGAGGAGAAGCTAACTAAAATGCCAAAGTCTTTTGATCCTTTGAAGACTTTATCTTCAGTGCATGCAGTTGAGGTGACTACTCTAAATGACAAAATCAGAACATTTGTCACTAAAAAGGAAAGAGTGAAGGGAAGAATTGGTCATCTTATGAGCTTAATTGTTCCTAAACTTAATTTTTTTTTGAACAGTCTGAGTGATGTAGAAAAAATTTACAATTTACCAGACACTTTAGACCTTGTTACTGCAGAGAAAAAAACTATGCAATCTGTGAACAAAATGAGGTCATGGAGAGTATGAAGAAGATTTGGGATGCTGATTTTGCGGCTCCAAGGAGTAACTTCTTAGACATTGTTAAAAATTTGTAACTATGTACAGATAACTTGTATATAGTGGAGTTAGGATTTTTGGTAGATTTTTTTTTGTTATAGACCTTTTCCATTGATGTCAAAGGGGGAGAGATAACGAGTGAAAAATGAAGAGATTCAACTCAGGGGGAGCTCAGATTTTTGGATAAGGAGAATTTTTTTTGGAGTTTGGTATTTTTGGACTCTTAGTCATTTTTCGTTAAGTGTTGCCATCAATGCCAATGGGGAGATTGTTGGAAAGAGACATTGGTATGATGGATTGTATGTTGTTATTGATGGAAACCATACACTATTCTAGAGATGATTTATCATACTTTGATGTTACTGAAATATAGACTATAGATTTAGTTAAGTATGGAATAACTAACACAGTATACTGGGTTCGGTATATGGATCGACACACACATATGATTAATTTTTGAAGTGAGAACCTAGGAGGAGCTTCAGAGAAGTATTGTCTACCTTGGTTTATGACCGAATCAACTAATGTTATCATTTGATTGAGTTCAAATTTCTGAGTATCGGGTGTATAGTGAACAATGAAGAACAAAGACAATATGGTATTGGATCGATCAGCGATCCTATCGGATCGATGAAGTGATCCATTTGATAGTTAGAGATGATAGATTCGACATGTGTGATGACTCTTATGCTCATGTTTGAGGTTAGGAACACATTTTGAGGTAAGATCTAGCCGACTTATCACACATTACTAATATTGTTTTTGAGGCTGACAATTAAAGTATATGAGCTCGAATTTTTGAGTTGCTTTTGTATTGCAATGGTTGGATATGATAGTGATATGATGTGTATGAATGATGGATCAGTGATCATAGGTTTGACAATCAGATAAGCATATTTGTATTGTACTTACATGGAATTGCTCAAGCATTGTTGATGTTATTTCGCCGTTCACTTTTGTTGATGAAATATTTTGTATGGAAGAGAGCCTCATTGTATGTTTTGTATTTGACCAGTGAGCTCTAGGTTGTAAGCATGAATGCATGTGCATTCCCCTCATGTACTAAGCCCCTAATAGGGTAACTTATTTTTGTAGAAGTTGTGGGCTCCATCCCCACCATTGTTTTTCCCTTAACTGGGTTTCCACGATAAAAAAATCATGGTATGATGTTGTGGATGATTTTCTTTTGTTTCAATTTTTTACTTTCAATTTCATTTGGTTTATGGTTATGCAATCAAGTTAAAAAGATTATAAGTGCTAGAACACTAATTCATCCCTCCCTCAGAGTGTTCCTCAATCCTAACATGATCTTCCCATGCTTGTTGGCTGTCCCTATCCAATATTTTATGAGATTGATGCAGGATCATCTTAGGATCTTGGCAATCTTGCATCAACCAAAATGATTTCCTTTAGTTTGTTCTCTATTTTTTTCCAGTTGGGCAGTTTTTGGTGGCGGTCGATCTTTGCTTGTTATTTTTGGTTGCGGTCGTGACATCGTGTTCTTGACTTAACCCTGGAGATTATCCTATGATTGCAAGTCATTTGGTTTCATCGCGTGTGAGTTCTTACATATTATTCGCGTATTTGTCTTGTTCTTCATTTCTTGGTTGGTGGTTGAGTTTTTTGATCTTCCGGTTGGTGTTTCCAGGTGCGATCGTGTAAGTTAATTATTAAGTGTGAGGCCGACTTTGTTTTGTGATCGCTTCACTTAAATATTTCATTAAAGATTATTCTTTAAGATTTGGGTCCTGACCTATTTGGGTCTAATGCATTTACTCATTTCTTGGGGATTGTAATTTTTTCAAGGTCGACTGATGATTGTAATTGCTTTATAATCTTATGGGCTTCTTTCCAAGGATCACGATGATCTAATAAGATTATTTGGCGTAGCTTGGGTAGAAATTAGAGGGTTTTGAGTGTAATTAGGCCCATGTGCTTGGCATATATGACTGACATGTGAAACATCATGTTGAAGATCTATCGTAAATGATTTTTGATGATAACGAGATTTTGAATATCTTGTTTTTATGTATTTTGTCTTGTTTTCTTCCATTGTGTATGTTGGATTCAAGGGTTGGACAAATCTCCTTGAGGTTTCTCCATCCTTGACTCTATTAGGTGGTATCAGAGCGAGGTTGAAGGATGAACAAGATTGACGTTGAATAAGGTGGAGATTCTTGTGTTAGAAGATATGATTTCCTGACTTGTGAAGCCCTAGACATTTTGATCGTGAGGTGGTAGATTGAAGATATGAATTGCAATCACAAAGGACTAGTACAAGGTGGATAGGAAGGGTTTTTTTTTGTTGTTGTTGGGTGTTGAGTTTTGAAGTTATACCAATTAGAGGGAGGTTTTTTGTGTGCCTGATAGATCACTGGTTGGAAGAGCATCTTGTGATAGATCACCAGTTGGAGAGAGAGTTGCACCTGAGGATTGGAAGATGCCGCCTAGAAGGATGAACCATAGAAGGCTAGAGAAAATGATGTAAGACTTTTAGGGTTGAGATGAGGAATGAGATCAGAAGTGTGTTGAATGGATTGTGGAGGAATCTTGAGACTAAAGAGGAATTTGAGGAGGCTTCTGAAGATCTTGAGACTATAGATGTTGAGATCCCTGCAGATGAGGAGAGATTGATGAGAGTTGTGGCACAAGTAAGTACAGATCATAAGATGGATATTTCTACTTTGACTGGTTCATTGCATCCTGAGGATTTGATAGACTAGATTGGAGAGTTAGAAGATTTCGTTGAGCTTGAAGATATCAGAGACCCACAGAGGGTTAGGTTAGTATAGACTAAGTTGAAGGGTCATGTTGCCTTTTGGTGGAAGGAATTGCAAAAAGATAGAGAAGAGCATGGTGAGAAAAAAATCACTAGATGGAAGGTGATGGTTGCTAGTTTAAATTTTAAATTCATTCTTGAGGATTATGAATTGGATTTGTTCAAGAAGTTGCAGAATTTGAGGCAAAAATACACGAGTGTGGATGAATATACATAATAGTTCTACAAGATGAATATTATATCTAGTCACAAGGAAGTATCTAAGGAAAAGGTGGATAGGTATGTTAATGCTCTGAGATTTAATATTTAGGATGAGTTGAGTATGTTGAGGATTATTACTATTGAGGATGCTTATCAATATGCATTAAGGGCAGAAGATATGTTGAAGAGGAGACAAGGTAACCTTAGAGGGAAAGAAAATCAAGTTAGTAACAATAGAAAAGAGATGAAAACCATTGACGCTAAACCTGATCAGAAGATACCTAGAAGAGGGAATGGTAGTAAGGATTTAAAAGGAATTTGTTTCAAATGTGGTGGCATGGGACATAGGACTTTTCAATGTTCTAAAGGATCTAGTAAGAACATAGGAAAACAAAATCTTATGGAACATGAGGAACAAACTATTGGTGAAGGTGTGGAAAATGAAGCTGAGCCTGAGATAGGAGAGTCTCTTATGCGTAGGAGAGTTATGTTTAGTAAGAAGGAAGTTGAACCTTTACAAGGGAGGAATTTGTTTAGGAATTTTTGTAAATCAAGAGGTAAATATTGTAAAGTTGTTATGGATAGTGGTAATAATGACAAATTGGTATCAGAAGAGATGGTGCAGAAGCTTGGATTGAAGAGGATTAAACATCATTGTCCTTATGGGATAGGTTGGATTTTAGATTATCATATGGTGGAGGTGAGAGACCAATGTTTGGTTAATTTTGAACATTAGACCTTGCAAAGATGAAGTGTTATGTGATGTGGTATCTATGAGTGCTTGTCATGTTCTATTGGGAAGACCTTGGAAATTTGATAGAGGAGCTATTCATGATTGTAGAATAAATTTGGTCACAATAGAGAAGGATGGACATAAGTTTACTCTAGTTCCTTTGAAGGAAGTAAAAGGAAGAAGTGCAAGGAATTTGAGTATGGCGAAGAATTATTGTTAAAAGAAGAAGACTACTGAGGTTAGTATGGATCAAAAGAAGGATCTTACAAGTGGATCTGGTGAAGATGAGTTAGTGTCTGATTGTAAGAAGGGTAAAGTGGAGGAGCAGGTGACTTTGGTTGCTGAACATATGAGGTTTTGTAATAGAGGTAGACCGGTTACGCCAAAGGGAAGAGGTAGTGATATGATATTTTGTGTTCATAGAAGGTATGATAAAGTGGGTACATAGATGAGTAAGTTGATGGATCTAACAGAAGAGAGTGTAGAGGTGAAGAGGCAAAGAGTTGCAGATAAAGAAGAGGTTTGGATAAAAAAACAAGCATGGGATTTATGTTCCAAGAATTGTCAAATGTTCATAAGCTTCTCTTATGGAACATTTTCTTTTACCTGGGGTGTCTGATGCAAGAGCATCTTAGGATCTTAGCAATATTGCATCAACCAAAAAGATTTCCTTTAGTGTGTTATCTGTTTTGTTCCAGTTGGATATTTTTTGGTGGCAATCGATTTGTGCTTGTTATTTTTGGTTGTGGTCTTGACATCATGTTCTTGGCTTAGTCCTGGAACCTATCCTATGGTCACAACTCATTTGGTTTCGTCATGTGTGAAGTCTGGAAAATTCTTAGTGTATCTGTCATGTTCTTCATTTCCTGGTTGTTGGTTGAGTTTTTTGACCGATTTCCAATCTTTCGGTTGGTGTTTTCGAGCATGGTCGTGTTATTTCATTATTAAGTTTGAGGCCGACTTTGTTTTGTGATCGCTTCACTTAAATCTTTCATTAAATAAATATTTTTCTGTAAGCTTTGGGCCCTTACTTATTTGGGTGTAATGTATTTACTCATTTCTTGGGGAATGTAATCTTTTCAAGGCTGACCGATGATTGTAATTTATTTATAAGATTATGGACTTGTTCCTAAGGAGCATGATGATTGCATAAGATTATTTGGCGTAGCTTGGGTAGAATTTGGAGGGTTTTGAATGTAATCAGGCCTGTGTGCTTGGCATGTATGACTGGCATGTGAAACAACATGTTGCAGATATGTTGTAAATGATTTTTGATGATAATAAGAATCCAAATCTCTTATTTTTACCTATTTTTTCTTGTTTTCTTCTGTTGTGTATATTGGCTGGAAGGGTTGGACCGATGTCCTTGAGGTTTCTCCATCCTTGACTGCGTCAGAGCTATATATGTTAGTTCTATAGAGCTTATTTGAGGAGTGTAGGGAATGGTTTTAGGCTTATTCCCTTAGTTTTTGGTTTGGTTGATCTTCCGTTGATTGAGAGGCTTACACATTGTTTAATGCATGTTTGGATGTTGAAAAGGCTTTTCTATTTGGGGTTTTGCGAATGGGATATTATTTTTCATAGCTTAAGCACTTAGAAGTTATGGTAGAAGAATTTTCTACATATTTTGATTTGTATGATGTCTATTTAGTTTTATGTTTCTTACTAGATGTTCACATTTGTTCACATGACATTGGAATTGAGGTTTGGAAGGAGCTATCATGATCACTATGTTTGTTTTCATGTGTTTTTATTATACTTCATTTTTTTACTAACAATATTGAGGATCTTTAGTATATTTCATTTGTGTGTGGAAACTTGGGGGAGTTATGAAACTACTTCATGTTCATAGGTACTACAAGATCTTTATGATATTGACTACACCAACTATGTGAATATTATTGGTGGATCTTTGGATAACTTGATCAATTTTCAAAATTTTCATTACCCATGTAGTGGGAGAGTTCCAAGTTGTATATGTGTCCTTTATTGGATGTTCTCATTATATAATGATGTTGAGGGTCTCAATAATTTATTTATACAAGATAGTGTATACAGATGGACTTACGAGTGTGGATTGTGTTGGATATGTTGATGAGATAAGGTTCACCTATTATGATGCATATTTTTAAGTTATGATTAGTTTGGCGTGCTAGCAACTAGTTGTGGTTGTTATTCCAACTATGGTGGATGATTCATAGTAGTGACTTAGACTTATTTGTTACCATTAGATTTAGTGTTTGTGTTTAAATTTTAGTTTGAAGTAGAATGTGTGCTTTTATGTGATAATATAGCATCTCTTTGGAGTGAACCTTATATTTTGTGTATTGATATGATGAAGGGGATTCATGTTTGAGATGATGGTCACCTTGGTTGTTGTAGGTATCTTGATGTAGCATATGGAGCACTTAGATGCTTTGATGATACATGTTTGCTATATGAATTATTCCCTTGATATTTGAGTTATATTTTACCCCTTATGTTATGTATACAAGTGGGGGAATGTTGAGAAAAAAGTTGTTCATCTTACATAATGTTTAAAATGAATAATTAATCATATTTTTGATGCACCTATGTAATCTAGAAATGTGTGCATCAAATGAGTTGGATATACTTGGGGCCACTTTATATAT
This sequence comes from Thuja plicata, assembly GCA_018584345.1. Lineage (NCBI taxonomy): Eukaryota > Viridiplantae > Streptophyta > Pinopsida > Cupressales > Cupressaceae > Thuja > Thuja plicata. Next base: position 76,725 of record MU227387.1, on the reverse strand, counting down.
TTTACATAACACTAAGATCTTCAATGTGGGTTACATATTGAAAATAATTTACTATTGAGAAAACTAAGTGTCAAAAACTAAATGAGGGGGCCCTAGTCTTATAAGCTAATATTATTAGACACATGATTTATGTAATACAATCTGGTAGTTTTGTAGAAGCATATTTATATAAAACAATGCACACAAGTAGTACTTGACTTGGGTAATTTAATTATTATAGCATTTGGCTTGTTGGTTAAGGTTCATTGAGGAACTCTTCTAGGTTGTATTTGTGAGACAAAACATAGATTGAGATGTGCGCTAACATGATTCTCATTTGCTTTTTCAAATAGAGTATAGTGAGATTAACATTTGAGAAGCCTTGCATGGAGACTTTAAGTGTATTGTAATCTTATTCATGATATAATACATTAAGGGTTTGAGTTCTTTTAGAGTTTTAATTTTTTTTCCACTGTGAGGATTTTCTAGGGTACATTTTGTGCTGTCTTGGTGGTATGTTACCATTATTATTATTATTATTATGAAATTTGAATACTTCTATGTATATTTTTCATTCATGAGATTATGTGGAATTAGTTCATTATGGCTACAAAGTTATTTTCATATGACATGTAAATTACAAGGAAAACACAAAGAATTGGATTTCCACTATTAGGATTCAACTTTTGATAAAGATATACTTGTGTACAATAGCCATCGCATGGAGTTTCCACATTTGAACACTTGCAATAAGATAAACCAAACACAATTTTAATCTACTTTTGGACAAGCATATTTAATTTTCTTCCCTCCCCTTCAATCTATCCATAAATAGTTCTAAACTCTTCCTTTCTTGCAAACTAGATTATTATTCAATTTTATTTTTTAATTTATTAATCAACATGCACAATCTAGCAATGACAATAAACACTTGTTTACATGTTAAAAAAGTACAAATAAAAGTTAAATTTGTTCAAATTTCAGCCCCCCCCCCACCAATTATAATTTGAATAAATAAGGATAAACATAGGTTCACTAACTAAGACAATGCATTCTAAAGTACTCAAGGTCGACTAAGGCACATGGTCAAGAGTTCATGAGATGAACTTGTATTAAACAACAATAACATAACTAAGTAGCATGAATCAAACTTAAGGGGTGGTACAAGTTTTAATAATAGATTTATTTGGTCATATATCAAGGATAAGGTTAACACTCCAATCACCACATTAAAAAAATGGAAAATATAAGCACACTGAAATTACAATTGCAATCATGAAAATCACATCTTTCTAAACCCAATATTTATCTCTTGCCAAGAGTTCAAAAAAATAACAAAAAACATATTCTTAACTACCTAAACACTTCATGAGCTACTCAAATTTATTTTACAATTTTATTTTGTACTTATTCCAGTTTTCACTTAGGTTCATAAGGAACAAGGTAAGTGAACAAGCATACATTGACACAAAATACAAAATTTAACACTCGCTAAATATTTCCTTCCTTTGAACTACTTAGGTACTCCTATATAAGGATGGAAGAAATGTGTAATTAGGGTTTGATATTAAACATCGATGTCCTCTTAACAAAATAGTCAATAGAGTGCATAAAATCAATCAATCACAATGAGCACTTCCATAACAAAATAGTCAATAGAGTGCATAAAATTAATCAATCACAACTAGCACTTCCAAGTACATGCACAACAAACATGTGTAACAAAAAGACCAAGAAAAAATCCCAAAGATCTTAGCATTGCAACTTGACTTTGATACAAAATGTAATGCTAAAAGATAGCATGAATTGAAGACATAAAATACAACCAATTTTTTGACATACAAAACACTACTCAACAATCACAAGTGAAATTAAGGAATATTTTTATCTCTTATTCTTGGAAGTGCTGAAATATGGCTTGTTAGTACTTGATATTAATAAAGATCTAATCAAGATTCTTCCAAAGAGAAATGGTGTAGATTTTGTAATACCCCTCTAACCCTAATATGAGTTTTCTACTTTTGTTAGATTCTTTTGAGTATCATAAGATCTTTTGATGCTTCTCTTAATGCTTAGATATTTGTGATACTTGTATGATCTACTCCAATAGTTTGTTCTAATGGTTTTGTAATCTAGTACCTGTTGACCCCAATGTTAGACATACTATCTTAAGGGATCCTTTGGTGTGTATCTATCTCCACTTAGGTGTTGAAGACCTTTGTAGACCTGTCTATGTTTAGGATGTTATGTGATATGTGCTTGATAACTATGTAAGTGATTGATATAACTTTTTCTGTTAAGGTTACTTTGGATGAATCATGTATTTTGTGTGGTGCTTCTAGATGTTGATGACTAGGCTAAGGTAATTATCACTACCGATGATCTCTTTATGTGATAGTCTCTTTATGGTTTATATTAAATGAAATAATCAACCTAACCCTTATCATTTATAAGATATGGTGGATAGATGGACAATTATAGATTGTTACTGATGTTCCATGATTATTGATTATTGAGAATGATTATGAACTAGCCTAGACATTTATATGATATTGTTGATGGACTATGTTTCCTAGATAGTTTGTTGATATGATTCAAAACCATAAATTATGTTTCCAATGACTTAGATATTTTTTATGGTTATGCTTATGTTCTACATCGATAATCATGAGTTGATTATAAATTTTTTTGGTTATTTGAGTTGATTATCTATACATTTTGATTATCTCCTTAATTATCTAATTTGAATATCTTTTTTAGGCTTATTTTGATGTTTAGGGGTCCTATAAGCAACCAAAGGGTTAGGATATGAATTTTAACTCAATTGATCTAGGAATGATTATAATATAGTTTTTATATAATTTATGGTTCATTTTGATGCCTCCTTAAGTGTTTTGAATCATTATGAGTGCCATATTAGGTTTTGGGGTTGTCTAGTGAACTGGGAACAACCATGGATAACCTAAACCTAATCAAATTATTCTATGCTGTTATGATTCATGTTTTTATGGATTTAATAATGATTTTATGATGTTGTGAATCCTTTTGATGCATTTTTATGTAATTGGATAAGTTTTGAATCCATCTGAGTACTTGATTGTGGCTTAGGGTTGTCCAGTGAATTTGGGGCAACTAGTGGTCTCCTAAACTCAATATTATGATGTTGTGGCATTGTTATGACTTTATTTATACTGTAATATAGATTATTTATGTCCTTTTGATTCCTTTTTGGGGTTAGGGAACCTAAGTACACTAGGTGAGTGGCTCACAATTTGGGTTGGAGCCCTTAGCAGCTAGTACAAGGATAACCCACTGTTGAGTTATCTTAATCAAGTGAAAAAATTAATTAAACTTATTGGGATGATGAGAATTACGCATTAAATAAGATAAATTTATGCCTCATCCATGCCACTAGCACTAGTACAGGCTAGGGATGGGAGTGGGAGAAGGTGCCTATGTGTTGGCACAATCGAACAACCTTGTCCTCATAAAAGGTGTTCAGTTCTGCATGTGCCTACTTGGGGTCCGGTGCCTAAAGTTGCTAGTACCAGGATAACCCAAGGGGTGAGGGATATGCGATGACACTCCCCTATCATGTATCTTAGAGTCTCTACCATTTTAATCATGCCTCTGGTGGTCCTTGTGGTCTTTTGTGTGATTTTTGTTGTGGTATGTTTTGGGGAAAGTCTTCACCACCTTAGGAGTATCCTAGTTAAAACTTACTTGCGTGGACCTTGGATTTTATCTCTTGGCATGGGGGGTGGACCTTTTTGGATCCACATGTTTGGGTGGCTAAATATTTCTTTATCGAGGTATTGTTTATGATGATTTGGATGAGCCTTGCACATCGTTCCTTCATATTTGCAAATTAAGAACTTTCCATTGTGCTTATCATTTGTAATTGATGTAATATGTGAATGTTCATACAATTGTGACCTCCTAAAAGGAGATGAATGTAATGATTATATGATTTATTTCAATGATTGTAAAAGGGAAGGGTAGCTTTAGGAGAAAAGAAAGGGGGAAAAGATATTTATTATGTAATGTTTATACTTTAAAAAGGAAGAAAATATTTTTATGTCTTTATCAAACCTTCAAATGAATTTCAATTAATAAGGAACGTTAACATTATGATGATTCATTAATCTATGAATGTGATTATGTTAATTTGATATAAGAAAGGAATAAATCAACATGTTAGAGTGACAAATAATTAATTGTTACTTAGACATATGAATGATTTACATGCATGATTCAAAAAAATGATTGATATGTAAGAAATAAATCTCTTCTTTACCTTAATTTTTTAAAGGAAAAACTCAGTATGCTAGTATGTTAATTCATGAATGAAATGCATTGAAAATAAGTAATTGGATAAGTTATGAAATTCTATTTTATGTAATGGGAATGAACCTAGGTATAAGTTACTAGAACATCATTTTAAAGGACTAGTTGTTGTTGTTAGTAACAATGTTAGGGAACCTGGGGAGAGCCTGAGTTCTATGAACCTTAATGTCACTAAGTATGTATTGTTAAGTTTGTAAATCTATGATGTTGTAAAAAAAAATTGACTTGAAACTTTAGAGGCCCGAAGCCTTGTCCTTTCGGGTTCCGTGGTGGGGCATGACAACTTGGTATCAGAGCCCTAGGTTGCCACACTAGGAACTTTGGGACTCATAGCTCACCTATGCATAACATTGAGTATTTTTGCATTGTCTCTTTTTGATTTCATCTTTATGCTAGAAAAACTTGAATCCTAGAATTGAAGGCTACATTTCTTGTATTTATGTTACATTATCTTACAAGAGTACACCCATTCTTCTATGATTAAGTTATATTATATCAATTACTTATTTTTTTTGCATTTTGAGATCAATGATGTGTTCAAATGGATATTTTTCTATAATGATAATGGAATGTTACTGAATTCTTGAGACTTATGTGTGTCATTTTCTTGCTGTTAAAAGGCACTTGTATCCCTATAAAAGTAAAATGTAATAGGATACTTGATGTTTTGCATCTTAATTGTGGGTTTAAAGATAAATTTATCTCCTGATTCTACCTATAATATATCATATTGGAAATGTTGGGCACTCTATCTTCTTACAAATGCCCAGTTGACTTATGTTTATCCTACTCAAAGTGTCTTAGAATTGAATTGATTTTGTATCTCCAATGTGAAGAAAGAAATGGTTACATGGTAGTACTTGATTTTAATATTATAGGATTGAAATGGTAATAATCAAATTACATGGCTAATAATTTTTACCTAGGAAAGAAGTGAAAATTTTGGTATCGTTTCTTGGTTCAAAATTTGAAAATGAATCTTTCTCTTATTCTTGACAAAAGATGAAAGAGAGTGGTAGCATAGATAATTGTGTGGAAGGAAAAACTAGGACACATGAGTGAATAAGGTTGTAATGAATATTATTGACAATAATAGTTTGAATTATCTCTCTCTTCCCCCTCTCCTGTAACTTCTTGAAGTAGGAAATTGAAAAGTAAGGAACAAATAATTTATTTCCATATGTATCTCTCTCTTTTCCCTCTTAAGAAATAGGTTTTGAAGGACTAAAATTGTTTAGACAAGGCAATAATATCTTAGGAAAATTTGTAAATTCTCAATTAGGAAAATTTATTTTTATTCCTTTTTTGGTAAGAATCTATATCATTTCTACATGCTAGGTCTATTTGCACGGAAAACAAGTTAAGAAAACATAATCAAGAAAGTCTAAGGAAAGTATGTGTGATGATGAATAAATGAAATGAATCATCAGTACTAATGATGGAAGTTGCTACATTGTGATCAATGCCTTAGTAGCAGGAAATTAACAAAATTAAGTGGTTGATTGACTATGAATAAATAATTACTATGGTAAATAAATGTTAGGAGAATATTGATATGTATGTTACTCAATATTCTAATTGGATATGAAGTTATCTCAACTAGATCACTTAAAATTTAACATGTATGAGGTTAATGTTACAAATGTTTAAGAGAATTAAATATATAAAAGTAGAGCTATAAACATTTGGTTAATGTTAGAGGTTAAAATTTTTGGATGTGATGATGAAAGAATTGGTGGAAAGAGAGGTAATAGTAGGACTTATATGTTTATCCTTCTCTTAATAAATTTGCAATTATTTTTGAAACAAAAAATTCTAGAATACACTCTTCACTTTCGTGTTAAAAAATTGACTGAAAATTAAGCATGTGTTGGGAATTATGTAGGTGACAATATAACTTCTTGAAATGAGTTCTAAGATGGAACCATAATCTAAAAACTAATGGTACGATAAATCGATTGCTTGGAATTTCTCTCTTAGTATGGGCATTATTTTGGTAATTAAATGATGACTCCTGCTATAGTAGAGTGATAAAAGATGTCTTAATATATTGTTATCCTTTGATACAACATAAACATTTGATGGTTCCTTCATGATAGAGATTTGTGTTGTCTTTTGAAAGATTTCTTAATAAAATCATGTGTTAATATAAGTGGTAAGATTTGAAGTTTTAGTCTTATAATTGAAAAAGTAATTGCATGATAGTAATGTTTTATATACTTCCCTTGTAAAATAATTAACCCCATTTCAATATTTTATACCTTTATGTTGTAGAGGGCCTAAATTTTGGAACTCCTATTCATAATAAAGACTTTCATGTTATATTTTGAATTTAAAACATAGTGTATACTCGTAATCCCCTTTGATCCATGTCGTATGTAGTTATCACAAGGTGATTTATTATGTTAAAGATAATATTCCTCATAAGAATAATATATTGTGAATTACAATTGTCATGCTTTTGTGAGTTTGTTATCTATTCATATTAAATGATAGGAGTTGGAGACATTATCATCCTTGCATTCTTTATAAGTTGTAATAAATAGAAATTTTGATAGTACAATTTCCAATATTCAATCATGTTTATGCCTAATGCATTAATGTTAAAAATTTAGCAAAAATTAAGTTACAAGTTAGTTAGTTTTTTTATACAGAAAAATTATTAGTAACTCACCTAAATTGTAGGTGTCGTGTTGACCAACTTATTGCATGAAGTATCAACACTATATAGTTATTTCTTTCAATAAGGTAGGCTTTTCAAAAGTCTCTTGTGCTTGAACCAAAATAATCACGCTAAATTGTAATAAGGTACATTTTATCCAAATTATTGAGGGAATGATTACTTGTGTAGGTATTAATTACATATAGAGAAGAAATGTTTGCAATTTAGTTAGATAACTATTTACAAGTTATGATTGAGGAGTAGTTCAATACGTTCTGACTTCCATGAGTAAGTTGAATCTTAGGGGGGATGATGTAATACCCCTTCAACCCTAATATGAGTTTTCTACTTTTGTTAGATTCTTTTGAGTATGGTAAGATCTTTTGATACTTCTCTTAGTGCTTAGATATTTGTGATACTTTTCTGATCTACTCCAATAGTTTGTTCTAATAGTTTAATAATCTAGTACCCGCTGACCCCAATGTTAGACCTATTATCTTAAGGGACCCTTTGGTGCATTTCTATCTCCACTTAGGTCTTGAAGACCCTTCTAGATCTATCTATGTTTAGGATGTTATGTGATATGTGCTTGACAAATATATATATAAGTGATTGTTATAACTTCTTTTGTTAAGGTTACTTTGGATGAATCATGTAATTTACGTGGTGATTCTAGACGTTGATCATGATGTTGAAGACTAGGCTGAGGTAATTGTCACTACTAATGTTCTCTTTATGTGATAGTCTCTTTATGAATTATGCTTTAAAATAATCAACCTAAACATGATCATTGATAAGTTATGGTGGATAGACGGAAAATTATAGATTGTTACTGATGTTCTATAATTATTGATTATTGAGATTGATTATGAACTAACCTAAGACATTTATATGATATTGTTGATGAACTATGTTTCCTAGATAGTTTGTTGATGATATGATTCAAACTCGCAAATTATGTTTCCAATGACTTAGATATATTTGTTATGGTTATGGTTATGTTATGGATCGGTACTCATGAGTTGATTATAACTTTTTTGGCTATTTGAGTTGATTATCTATACATTTTGATTATCTCCTTAATTATTTGAATTGATTATGAGACTAACCAAATGGATTATGATTTTAACCCTTTTTTATGTTGATGGTACATATTTTGCGTATGTGTCTCTAATGCATTTTCATGACTTGGGACGAAGTCATAGTTACTCACATAGATGAGGTCCACACAATGTCTCTATCTTATTCATCTATCTGCGCTATTCTATTTTATATGTAAATATATGTGCACATGTATTTCCACTCTGTGATGTAGGCTTGTAAGTACTGGGCATTGACTTCACCTGGATTCACAGGTCTGAGCGTGCCCTCAAAATCCTCTATGGTTTTTGTTGTTGCAGAGATGGTACCAAGTTTCTTGCAAGATATCCTAACATTTGTCCTATTATTTGATTTCCTCACTTTTGTTGGGTATTCTTGTGATTTTTTCTTGATGGTTTTCTCTATCTAGATGTGTGGTATTATGTTGATACCCTTGGAGTGAAGCAATTCTGGATGCTTATTTAACTTTTGTTATGGTTGTTCTTTATGACATTTTAGTGCTTTGGAGTGAGGATGTGTATATTTGAGTATTGACCTTCCTCTAAGATATTTTTATGATTAGTATTCAAAGATAGGATACGGTTTCCTTACATGGTTATTTATGGATAAATAAATATTAATATTTAGTAACGCACTTGGTAAATATTTAAATAAATGTCAGTAGTTAGTAAATGTGTGTTGGCTAAATTTGAATATATATATATATATATATATATATATATATATATATATATAAAATTAGTGTGTAAATTATATTGTGTGAAAATAAGATATAATGCCTCTAAGGGTAAGTACGGAGGAATAATAACAATGAGTAAATTAATAAGTAAATAAATAAACCAAATTAGAAAACTATGGTTTAATAATATATATTAACAACCATTGGTTATGAAATGGTTGGAGCAGTTAATATTTCCCGTGAAATCTACTCCTGGCAAAAAAAAATATTAATAAAAGATTAAACTACATTGGCGCGGGGATTTTGGAGGGAAGAGGAAAAATCAATATCGCTTAGAGGAATAAATAAAAAAGCGTCCAAACATAGAGAAGGAGGGAGGAAATCTCAATGAAGTCTTATGATTAAGGGAGATATTCCTTGCGAATTTCCCGAGAAGTAATAATAATTGATGTGAAATGCATTGTTGATTATTGGATTTGGATTTAATTAGTATCCATGTTGGATCCCTTGGAATAAATTAATGGAGTCACTGGAGTGATCAAGATCCTCTTCATCAAAGGTTTCTTCGCATGACTCTAGGGAGGATCTATCCTAGAAGGAGATCCTCCATTTCTGTGATCATTATCTGTTGTGTGTGTAATTATTATTTCGTTGTGTGTGTAATTATTATTTCGTTGTCTAAATCATATGATTAGAAAATACTGAATGTGAAATGGATTATGATGAATAATTTGATGCCTTCCTTTATGGATTTTAATCTTATCTTGTTTAGGAAATCTCTCAGAAAGAAATCTCTCATGTTGTATTCCCATGAGTTGGTTATGATGTTGTCTCTACTAGATACTCTTTCTTTCTCAATTATTTGTTTCCAAACCTCTTGTATTATGTTATTTCAAGACTTTGGATTCCTATTACTTCTTTTAAGATCCATTAGGAGCCTTTAGGAATGTGAATTATAAGTATTTTCATACATTGTTATAAACTTATTTCATCATTTCTCTTTTGAACTGTGTCTGGCCCTAGATTAATTTATACATTGATATGATCTTTAGGATTTCCTAATGATGTTATTGGAAGGGATAAAAGGAGATATCAATTGGGTCTTCCCCAGATTCCACTCTCAATGTTTGGATTTTTCCCAGTTTCAGTCGTAAACCCAACCTAGCTTGATTTTCTTCAAAAAATGCAGTCTGGAACCAATTGTGCAACTCAGAGCCCAAAGTACTCACATCCCATGAAAAATTTGACAAATATAAGCCCCAAGTGTTATTATTTAATCCACAAGTTTTATTATTTAAGCCCCAAGTGTGCAGGACTTGGCCCCAAGTGCGCAGGATAGAGCCCCTACTGCATAGGTCCTCCAGAATGTCATTTTAGGCTTATTTTGATGTCTAGGGGTCCTATAAGAAACCCGAGGCTATTAGGATCTTAATTTTTACTAAATTTATCTATTAATTCTTATAATATAGTTTTTAGATTATTTATGGTTCATTTTGACTCCTCCTTAATTGTTTTGAATCATTCTGAGTGCCAAATTAGGGTTTGGGTTGTCTAGTAAACTGGGAGAAACCAAGGATCACCTAAATCTAATCAAATGATTCTATGTTGTTATGATTAATGTTTTTACTGATTTCATGATTTTTTTATGATTTTGTGAATCCTTTTAATGTATTTTTATGCAATTGGATGTGTTTTGAATCCATGTGAATACTTGATTGTGGCTTAGGGTTGTCTAGTTAATTTGTGGCAACTAGTGGTCTCCTGAACTCAATATTTTGATGTTGTCAAATTTTTATAAATTTATTTATACTTTAATATGGATTCTTTATGTCCTTTTGATGTTTTTTTGGGGTTTGGGAACCTAAGTAGACTAGGTGAGTGGCTCACAGTGTGGGGTTGGGGCCCTATGCAACTAGTACCAGGATAACCCACTATTGAGTTATCTTAATCAATTGAAAAAATTAATTAAACTTATTGGGATATAGGGAATTACACATTAAATAAGATAAATTTATTTATTTCCCATACCAATAGCTCTAGTACATGATAGGTATGGGAATGGGAGAAGGTGCCTATGTGTTGGCACAATCGAACAATCTTGTCCTCATGAAAAGTGTTCGGTTTCGCATGTGCCTACTTAGGGCCCGAGGCTCAGAGTTTCTAGTACTAGGATAAAGAAAGGGGTTAGGGATATGCAATGAAACTCACCTAGGATGTAGCTTAGATTATCTACCATTGTAATCATTCCTCTGGTGGTCCTTGTGGTCTTTTGTGTGATTTCAGTTATGTTATGTCTTTGGGAAAGTCTCCACCACCTTAGGAGCATCCTAGTTAGCACCTACTTGTGTGGACATTGGTTTCTATCTCCTAGCATGAGGAGTATAAATTTTTGGATACATGTGGTTGGTTGGATAAATATGTCTTTATCGAGGTACTATTCATGATGATTTAGATGATCCTTGCACATGCTTCTTTCAGATTTGCAAATGAAGAAATTTCCATTGTGCTTATCATTTGTAATTGATGTAATATGTGAAATTTAATACAATTGTGACCTTCTGAAAGGAGATGAATGTAATGATTATATGATGTATTTCAATGATTGTAAAAGGGAAGGGTAGCTTTAGGAGAAAATAAAGGGGGAAAATGTCTTTATTATGTAATGCTTATACTTTGAAAAGGAAGAAAATATCTTTATATCTTTATCAAGCCTTCAAATGAATGTCAATTAATAAGGAAAGTTAATATTATGCTATTGATTCATTAATGTATGAATGCGATTGTGTTAATTTGATATAAGAAAGGAATAAATCAACATGTTAGAATGGCAAATAATTAATTGTTACTTAGACATATGAATGATTTACATGCATGATTCAAAAGAATGATTGATATGTAAAAAAACAATCTCATCTTTACCTTAATTGTTTAAAGTAAAAATCAATATGTTAGTAGGTTAACTCACTAATACATTTGTCCAAAAATTTTGATGACCATTTCTGACGAAAATGATATTTATTTTTCTCCGTCAGATTTTACAAAGGGAAACTTGTTATTTTAAAAAATTTCCCGACGTCGTCGTAATTCCAATGACAACGAGCATAACTTATATAAAAAAAATGGGTAATGTGTTCTCATTTTCCCGCGAGCCCATGTAAGATCGAGAGAAAAACCCATTCCCATCCCAAAAACGTGAAAGATTACCTTCCATAACCTGGAAAACTAAGCTATGATTTTTACTTTTCAATCTCTATTTGTTCGTGAATGTTGAATGTGGAGGGTTTGTTGTGTTTTCTAGATATTTGAAGGCTTTTGTGTTGGAGGAGCCCTCAATCATTGGAAGGACTATCGTGACATATTTTATACTAGAGAGGAACACTCAAAATAGGTTACGAGTTCCATCTTAAGCAACTCTTCACATCTCAAGAGGTAAGTACGTTGAATTCCTTAGTCCTTATATATTAGTTTCTTAGTTTTGAGTGAATAAATATCAGAGCAAGTTGGCATTATTGAGTTAAGGATACAATTTAGGGTTCATAATGTTTAGAATATGGCTTGTAAACTTTGTTTAAATAATGTAATTTGGTTTCCCAGGTAAAGGTATTCCCAAAAACCCTAGTCAACTTAGTAGAAATAGAGTTCGGAAAATTTAGGGTTAGCATATACGTTAGATTTAAAAGCATTACATTTTGAACAATCTTGGTATACCCTAACTAAGGGTTTTACCAATTAATAAGGAAATAGGTTTATTTCTGATCAAAACAATAAAAATGCTTTCCACAAAAACTTGGAATGTTGTAAATTCAATGTCCTAGCATATCAAATCGATGGGTCTTCAAATGGACAACATTTAGACTATGAATAAACACTATGAATAGACTGTTATAACTGACAAAATATAGAAATATGCAGAGAATTCAAAATTTTATTGATCATGGATTGATTACATCGACCTCTTCTCTTATTCTTGGGCTTTTATAGGCTTTTATAAAGTTGTTGCAACATCATAAACTGATTTAACCAACCCAAAACTACCTTTGCAACTGACCATAATCAACTTTAACTAACTGTTACAATTTGACCCATTACTTAACAATTGAATAATGCATGAAATGTTGTCTAGTTGATAACTTAATTTTTCAACTCGACAACTATGTATCAAATTCCCTTGTTGCATGGTCTAAATGACCTTACTAACACTTGCATCCTTAAAAACCTTAAACCCATTAATTTATTATGAGACCTCAATAATCCATGTATTATCCTTTATGGGTTACCTTGACTCAACTTGCGTTTTAATGCCTTTCAATGCCCAATTACATCCATATATGCTATTACATGAACATTTTATGACCATCACCCCATGAAACCCACATTGTGACCCAACTAGGTCCTAGTTGATGCAGAGCATCCTCCAAGATACTAAGCATCTTACAAACTCTCTCTTAATTTCCTATTTAGTTCAAGGATAAACTCCAAACCTTGAGTGAGATATAACTTCTCACATCATGCCCATTATCTTAAAAAATCATTCCAACTAGAATCAACATCTAATTGTCCTCTTTACCTTAGTACCTCACCTAATGACCCATCAAGTTCTGACCTACCTCCTTTAGGTATCTTATTCCAATCTTGTACACACTCTCTAAACCCAACTCTCAACTCTGAATCAAAGTCCTATTGACCAATTTAAATGCAAAAATTGATCACACACATCCTTTAAAATTTTTGATGCAGTCAAGCTTGGAGGATCTAGTGAAGGACTATCTAAACATGCAGCCAACAAAAAGACAACAATGGAAACTCAAAAACAAAGAGATATAACAACTTATATCAATTCATATTCATTTGAAAATTCAATTACATGCAACATGTCGGGTTGTAAGGCCTTCCTGGTTAGGGACAAAACAAAAAAAGCATTAACAAGATCTCGCAGGATCCAACATTTCAGTTTACTCTATAGCTAAGTGGAAGAAACCAGATCTAAAATTGTGCTCACAAGACTCCAAAAAATCTATTTTTTCTATCTACACACTTACAACTATATGCATCAACTTACAATTTTTTAGCTTATAGCTTTCTATCCCTCGATCTCTCCTTTCTAATTCCCCTAAACATCAACCTATACTCTCTTTTATAAAAACTTTCCACAAGTCAAAATTACAAAGGAATAACATAAATAAACCAAATTTGGCATCCAGAACACACATCCAATGTGTTATCCATCATTCATCCTCCAATGGTCATTAAATTTGCATAGGACAGTGAACCAATCAAAATATAGGTCCTCACATTGCCCAAACACAACCACAAATTAAATGCACCAGTCGACTAGCCTAAAAAATAGCATAAACCCCATCGGTGATCAAGAAAACCTAAAACAAACCACTCGATGAGAGGCACAACCAATCCAAGGTCCATTGAATAGACACCACCGAGCAACACAAATCACCACTCGGTAATCGATACCAAGCAACCAGTCACAAAGACTGAACCAAAAGAAACTGAGCCAACAGGTAACCGAGCACCCCAACAAGGAATTCCAAGGAAGTTACCGACCAAATTACCGAGCTCCCAAGCAACAAATCAACATTAAACCAAAACATATTTTTGGTGACACACGATTTCTAACTACCCCAAGATGCTTCTGCATCAGACACCCTAGGTGCAAAAAGATGTTCTTACTAGTTGGACAAACATTTGTTAGGATTCAATAGATAGATCCAAAACTGGTTCTTGATATACATGTCCTCCAAGCCCTCAAATGACACACTCTTCCCTCAGTTCATCTTTTGCTTCCTTTTTCCACTAGTATTCTCTGATGTACCTTCATATTTTTGAATTTGAATGCCTACAACCATCTCAAATCTGCTACCAATGCTCAAGTTCTTCCTGTTAGTAATAGCTGAGAGGGGGGGGGGGTAAATCAATGGCCTCAAAATATTCCAATAATCAACCCTTAAAACTTAGTACCACAAAATTATACCTCTAGTTATCTTCAGTCCTATAAGATGAATGCCTCCAAATACTTATATCAATTTACTACTGCTCGGAATGTTTTGTAAAACCTTCAACTATAGATTTACCGAATAGCAGTATGTTAATTTACCGAAAGATAGTAAATTATCTAGAGTATACCGATCAATCCAGTTAAGTTAAGTGTAATGCAAAACACTAAAGTAATGACTCATAAACACATTGACACATGGAATTTTAATTTGGAAACCCTGTTAAGGGAAAAACCACTTGGGACCGGTAACCCAAAATTTTCACTCTTCTAAAGTGAGCTCGGTGAAGAGCCAACCCTGTTAAAGGTTACAAACACACTGTTAGGTGTGACCTTGTTAGAGGATTTAAATGTTTAGTCTGTCACTTGATATCGGGCATCTATATGCTACCATCCTTGATCAAACACTCACTTGGCCTGTCAATAGGTATCTGGCATCTCATGCTATCTTCATGATCAAAATTCTTGATACTCCATTGGATGTATCTAAATATAGAAAGGATCTTTAAATCCCGCTTGGTTAAGATACCTTCTAAATCAATGGTTAAACTAAAATAGTATGATCTGTTCACATATACAATGTATACTTGCAGATTTTCAGATCTATTGTAATCTCACAAACTATTCTGATCAATATAACTCTGTTTATACCTTGGCTCCACTTTGATTCTGCTCGGTGATGTTGTGCTCTGTTGCTTGGTGTTTGCTCAATTCTTTAGCTCTTTCCTCAGCTTGTTGATCATCATTGTATGAAGTTTCTCCTCATCAATTTCTCTTCAACATCCGCTTTTCTCTTTCTCCCCACAACAATTCATAATGAATTGATTTGTCTCTTAAATAGACATGATATCACCATTGTTAGGTTCTCAATTTTCTTGATCTTGGCGTGATCCAAAATTCTTGCAAATCAGATTTAAAGCAACTCCTATTTTATCTCATTTATATCTTCTTACCAACTGGACAAATCAACTTTAAATCAATCAGTTATCTCTGGCTTATCTTGTCAATGAAAACAATGATAACTACCAGTTAACTCTATATTTAGCTCTACCAGCTAGATATTTTGTCATTTCTGAATTGAAGTTAATTTTGATTTTAACTCTCTGATAGCGTCGGTCAACACTCCAATTCTTCTCAGGCTTCTCCGTTGGTTTACACTGTGTTTCTGGCCGTCGGGTTTTCTTGTGATTCTGCTCGTTGGTTTTCTTGCTCGGGCATCACTGTGACTTGACTGTCGGTGATCTCTATCCATTGGGTTCCACTGACCATTGGTGTTTGTAGTCACAATGTGAATGCTTATATTTTATGCATTACAGAAAGCATAATCTTTATCTCTATGATCCTCTGAAGTCTTTGACACTTTGATTATAACTGATTAGATTATATCAAGTTAAAATCAATGAAAATACATTCCATTAACTGATTTAATGTCTTGCATTATCCTTCTGCATTTTGGTTATCAACTTAACATCTTCAAACATTTAATCAGTTACATGTCATCAATCTCTCCCTTTGGCATTGATGGAAACATACTACATTATCATACTATACTATCACTAATATAATATGAAATATACAGTTTCATCAAGCTTTCCTAATGTAACTATTACAAATGTCTGGCTCTCGGTAAGCTCAAAAATAGCTTAGATTATTTTCATGCAGAGTGGTTGTCTTCAATCTTCAATCTCTTTTTCCTTTGACAACATTCTTTCTCTTGTCTGAACTCTCTCCCTTTGTTACTTCTCTCCCTTAGATGGATATTTCATTTGTAATCAATTTCTCTCCCTTAGAATATTGATTAACTCTTCATTTATGATTCTCAGGAATTTCTCTTCATGGATAATGATATAATCTCTCCTTTTATCATATCTCTCCTTTATGTGATATGGAGATCATCTGTCCCTGATGATAATTCTCCCTTTTGTCTGATAATGAGATATTTCTCTCCCTTTGACAATAATGCCAAAAAAATACTTCTCCTTATTTTATCATCTATATCATGTTTTATCCCTTTGCATAATATACTCCTTGAGTTTCCCTATCCATCAACAATACAATGTTCTAATATTTGGTGCAAATATGTACCTTGCAATGTGTATAGATGTATCTGTTGCTATCCATTTCAGTGTTTGTATCAACATGACTGATCTTTCGATGTGGTATAGACTGATGCAACCTCCTAGTCACATTACTGATCGATAGACAAGGATTGAACCCCTAGTCTCTGTCTCAGATACTGAAAAGTATCCTTCGGTAATGGCTTGGTGAATATATCAGCTAACTGTTCCTTTGATTGAACATATTATAGTTTCACTTCTTTTTCTTGCACTTGTTCTCTTAGATAGTGATACTTGATAGAAATATGCTTAGTCTTAGCATGCATGACTGGATTCTTAGAAATGTTTATTGCACTGGTATTATCACAATAGATAATTACTGGTTCAAGGATCTTGATACGCATACCTTCCAGTAATTTTTTGATCCATGCAATATTTGAGCAATTTGCAATAGCAGCCACATACTCTATTTCTGTAGTAGACTGAGAGATGCATCCTTGCTTCTTGCTTATCCATGTGACAAGTGTGTCACCAATGAAGAAATCTCCTCCAGTTGTGCTCTTCTGGTCATCAATGTTTCCATCCATATTAGCATCTGTATAGACTTGTAGCTCAAATTTTTCTTCTCTCTTTTACCATAAGCCATAGTCCTCGGTGTTCTTCAGATATCTCAGAATTATTTTGATAACAGTCATATGTGATTCTTTGAGATTAGTAGAGAATCTTGCAACTATCCCCATTGCAAGTGATATATCTGGTCTAGTGTGAACAACATACATTAGTTTTCCCATCATGGATCTATGTAAGGTCTGATTTACCTCATTTTTCTTGTCTTCTTTTTTCAGCTTGCATCCAGTAGCCATGGTGTTCCAACTGGTTTGGAATCTTTCATCATGAATATCTTCAACACTTCCTTGATGTATTTGGATTGAGTGATGTAAATGTCTGCATCTTGTTGAAGAATCTGTAGACCAAGAAATAATTTGATCTCTCCAAACATAGACATTTCAAATTCCTTTCTCATTTCATCAACAAAGGATTTGCATAACAATTCATTTCCCCCCAAAATGATATCATCAACAATATTTTTAGCAATCAGAATATTACCATCGGTATCTTCTTTTAAGTAAAAATTGTTATTTTCACTTGTTCTAACAAATTTTATGCTTATGAGATATGAGTGAAGTCTTTCATACCAGGCTCTTGGTGCTTTTTTCAATCCATACAAGGATTTTTTTAGTCTACATACCATGTTTCTCTTGTTTGGATTAACAAACCCCTCTTGTTGTTCAATGTATACCTCTTCTTCTAATATTCCATTTAGGAATGCAGATTTGACATCCATTTGGTATACCTTGAATCCTTTAAATGCAGCATAAGCAAGTAATATTCTAACTCCTTATGGTATAGCAATGGGTGCAAAGGTTTCACCATAATCAATACCTTCTTCTTGTGGAAATCCCTTGCATACTAATCTTGCTTTGTTTCTAGTGACTTCTCCATTCTCATTCAACTTGTTTCTGAATATCCATTTGGTACCAATGACATTCTTGTCATCTAGTCTTGGTACTAATGTCCATGTATTGTTCTTCTCAATCTGTTCTATCTCTTCATTTATAGCATTGACCCATTCTTCATTCTCAAATGCATTGTAAACAGATTTAGGCTCAAAATCACAAAGTAAACATCTGGTGTTAAGTGACTTACTTCTTGTTCTTGTTCCAGCCTTCTTGTCTCCTATTATTTGGTTCTATGGATGATGTCTTCTGACATACTTGGAAAGTTTTGGTTTAGCTCTATGTTCATCATTTTGATCATCTTATTCACCTTCATTTTCATCTCCATTGTTCAGAACATCATCTTGAGTATTATCCTGATCATCGGTAATTGTAGCCTGATGCTCGGGTGCAATGTTATGATGCTCAGGAGCAACACATTGTTGCTCGTTTAGAGTGTCAGATTAAGTATAAACAAACCTGTTGTAGTCCTTCGGTTCCTTTATGCTTTCCTTATCATTCTTTTCTGCAAATTCATCTATTTTTACATTTGCACTTTTAATGATTTTGTTAGATGACTTGTTAAGACATTTATAAGCCTTGCTTTTGGTTGAATACTCTAGGAAGATACCTTCTTCACTTTTGTAGTCAAGTTTTCCATTTCTATCATCCTTCAATATATAACATTGACTACCAAAGATTCTGAAGTAACTTACATTGGGTGTATGACCATACCAAAGCTCATAGGGTGTCTTCTTTGTGTCCTTCAATTTTACTCTGTTTAGTATGTAGACAGCAATACTGATAGCTTCCCTCCAAAATGTTTGAGTGATACTTTTCTCAATCATAAATGTTCCTTCACAATAAACAATTGATCTATTCTCCTCTCAGAAATTCCATTTTTTTGTGGTGTCCTTGGTGCAAAAACATGTCTTTTAATTCCATGCTCATTGCAATAGTCAGTGAATTCTTATGACGTAAATTCCCCTCCTCTATCTGACCTTAAGCATTTCAATTTATTTTCACTTTGTTTTTCTTCCATTGCTTTGTACCATTTAAACATCTTAAATGCTTATGATTTATCTTTTAAAAACATGACTGTCATCATTCTAGAGATATAATCAACAAAGAGAATGAAATACCTATCTCCATAGTAGCTCTTTTTTCTCATTGGTCCACATAGATCTGTATGGAATAATTCTAGAATTGCAGTAGATGTATGGGTTTTGCTCTTGAAACTAGACTTTGTCATCTTACCTTTTTGACAATTCTTGCACATGATATGCTCGGGCTTAATCATCGTCAGTAAGCCTATGACATTCCTTTTGTTGCTTATCTATATCATGTTGTCAAAGTTCACATGACACAATCTTTTGTGCCACAACCATAAATCTTCATTTCTATCCATTAAACAAGTGGTGTTAGTGTCATTAAGATAGAAAAGGTTACCTTTTGTCTGCTCACCGATACCAATCAACCTTCCTAATTCATTGTAGATCTTTGCCTTCTTATTTTAAAATGCTACTCTGTGACCTAAATTGTTCAACTGAGAAACACTTAACAAATTGTAATCCAGTCCTTTAACCCAGTAAGCATTTTCACATTTTATCAGGTTATTCAACATTATCGTTCCTTTACCTTCAACTGGACAAGGTGTACCATTACCCATTCTCACTGAACCACCATTATAGTATTCAAAAGTCTCAAACTTTTGTTTATCACCGGTCATATGGTGTGTGCAGCTACTATCTATGATCCAGACATCATTTTTACTAACTTTAGATATGAGTACATTTTCTACATACCTTTCTTCATCTTCATCTGAATTATCCTTCATGGCTACAGATACCATCTCGATGTCTTCTTCTAATTTTGTGTCAGTGTCATTATCTCTGCTCTCAGCTAGGTAACAAGCTTCTTCCTTTTGTCCTTGTAGTCTTGGGTATCTCTTTTGTCAGATTGTCGGTTGCTCCAGTATTCTCTATTTTCACCTTTATCAAACTTCTTATCATAAGGTTTGTCATTTCCTCTGTTATCTTTTCGTTGGTTTGGACATCTTGCAGAAAAGTGTCCAACCTCTTTACAATTGAAACATACAAGTGGTAATTTACCTTTGTATCTGCCTTTGCCTCTCTGTAATCTTCTAGCCATTAGCGCTTCAATCTCATCAAGTCCTTAATCCTCATTATCACTGCCACTATCATTTCTAACAGCATGTCTATGACTTGAGTTACTTATCTTTAGAGAATATTTGAATACAGATTCTATAGATGGTAAGACACTATTGTCAAAGTTATTCATCTCAAATGAAATTAGTCTACCAATCAGACTATCTAGAGTAATTGTATTTTTTGCAACTGCTCTCGTTTCTTGAATAGAAGAAACTCTAATAGCATAAATAGGAAATAAGGTTCTTAATATTTTTCTTACCACTGCCTCCTCTTCAAGTACACCTCCAACTCCTCGGATAGCATTTACTACCTCTTTGATTCTACAGCTATACTGAGTAATGTTTTCTCCTTCTTTCATCCTTAGGTCATCAAACCTCCCTCTTAGGCTCTCTGCCTTTGATCTGAGTACATTGGCATCTCCTCCATGTACAAGCTTCAACTTATCCCACATTTTCTTTGCAGAGGTGCAGGACTTGACATCTTCAAATTCAGCATCGAAGAGTGATGATGCAAGTTCTATCATCATGCAGTTATGCTCATGCTTGACTCTTAATTGCTCAAGAGTATGAGGTCCTCTAGGAAACACATATTTAGTATCTAAGTATTGAACAATATCATTTCCAATACCTGATAGGTGGAGTCTTATTCTGCTTTTTCATGATGTAAATTTGTCTTTATTCAACTTGGGAAAATCTCATATGTTCATCTTGTGATCTTTAGCTTGAGTTTTAAAACTCCCTTTCTAAGCACACAAGCTCTGGTACCAATTGTTAGTAATAACTGAGAGGGGGGTGAATCAGTGGCCTCAAAATATTCCAATAATCAACCCTTAAAACTTAGTACCACACAATTATACCTCTAGTTATCTTTAGTCCTATAAGATGAATGCCTCCAAATACTTATATCAATTTACTACTTCTCGGAATGCTTTGTAAAACCTTCTACTATAGATTTACCGAATAGCAGTTTTCTAATTTACCAAAAGATAGTAAATTATCTAGAGTATACCGATCAATCTAGTTATGTTAAGTTTAATGAAAAATAGTAAAGTAATGACTCATAAACACGTAGATTTTTAATGTGGAAACCTTGTTAAGGGAAAAACCACTTGTGACCAGTAACCCAAAATTTTCACTCTTCTGAAGTGAGATCGATGAAGAGCCAACCCTGTTAAAGGTTACAAACACACTATTAGGTGTGACCTTGTTAGAGGATTTAAACGTTTAGTCTATCACTTGGTATTGAGCATCTCTATGCTACCTTCCTTGATCAAACACTCACTTGGCGTATCAATAGGTATCTGACATCTTATGCTATCTTCATGATCAACATTTTTGATACTCCATTGATGTATCTCAATATAGAAAGGATCTTTAAATACCACTCAGTTAAGAGACTTTCTGAATCAATGGTTAAACTAAAACATTATATTATGTTCACATATACAACTTATACTTGCAGATTTTTCAGATCTATTGTAATCTTACAAAATATTCTTATCAATATAACTCTATTTATACCTTTGCTCCACTTTGATTCTGCTTGGTGATGCTGTGCTCTGTTGCTCAGTGTCTGCAGAATTCTTTTGTTCTTTCCTTAGCTTGTTGATCAACACTGTATGAAGTTGCTCCTCATTAGTTTCTCTTCAGCATCCTCTTTTCTCTTTCTCCCCACACCAATTCGTTATAAATTTATTTATCTCTTAAATAGACATGATATCACCATTGTTAGGTTCTTTATTTTCTTGATCTTGGCGTGATCCACAATTCGTGCCAATTAGATTTAAATCAAAACTCTTATTTTATCTCGCTGAAATCTTCTTGCCAACTAGACAAATCAACTTTAAATCAATCACTTATCTCTGGCTTATGTTGTCGATGAAAACAAAGATAACTACCAGTTAACTCTATATTTAGCTCTACCAACTAGATATTTTGTCATTTCTGAACTCAAGTTAATTTTGGTTTTAACTCTTTGATAGCGTTGCTCAACACTCTAGTTCTCCTCGGGCTTCTCCGTCGGTTTACACTATGTTTCTGGCTGTCGGGTTTGCTTGTGATTCTGCTTGTCGGTAATTCTCATCAGTTTTCTAGCTCATGCATCACTGTGACTTGACTATCGGTGATCTCTATCCATCGGGTTCCACTAACCATCGGTGTTTGTAGTCACAATGTGAATGCTTGTCTTTTATGCATTACAGAAAGCATAATCTTTATCTCTCTGATCCTCTGAAGTCTTTGAAACTTTGATTATAACCGATTAGATTATATCAAGTTGACATAATGAAAATACAATCCATTAACTAATTTAATGTCTTGCATTATCCTTCTGCATTTGGGTTATCAACTTAACATCTTCAAACATTCAATCAGTTACATGTCATCAATCTCTCCCTTTGGCATTGATGGCAACATACTAGATTATCATACTATACTATCACTAATACAATATGAAATATACAATTTCATCAAGCTTTCCTAAATGTAACTATTATAAATGTCTGGCTCTCAGTAAGCTCAAAAATATCTTAGATTTGTTTCATGTAGAGTGGTTGTCTTCAATCTTCAATCCCTTCACTAGATAGATGTATCATCTGATATCTCTTTTCTGATATGTGTTTTTCCTTGACTGTTCCTCTTCTTGATAATCTCCTTTTCCTTTGACAACATTCTTTCTCTTGTCTGAACTCTCTGCCTTTGTTACTTCTCTCCCTTAGATCGATATTTCATGTGCAATCAATTTCTCTCGCTTAGAATATTGATTAACTCTTCATTTCTAATTCTTAGGAACTTCTCTACATGGATAATGATATAATCTCTCCTTTTATCATATCTCTCCTTTATGTGATATGGAGATCATCTCTCTCTTTGTATGATAAAGAAAATCTCCCCCTGATGATAATTCTCCCTTTTGTATGATAATGAGATATTTCTTTCCCTTTGACAATAATGCAAAAAAAAATACTTCTCCTTATTTTATCATCTATATCATGTTTTATCCCTTTGCATAATATACTGCTTGAGTTTCCCTATCCATTAGCAATACAATGTTATGATTTTTGGTGCAGATATGTACCTTGCAATGTGTACAGATCTATTTTTTGCTGTCCATTTTAGTGTTTGTATCAACATGACTAATCTTTTGATGTAGTATAGGTTGATGCGACCTCCTAGTCAGATTACTGACCGATAAACAAGGGTTGAACCCCTAGTCTCTGTCTCAGATACTGAAAAGTATCCTTCGGTAATGGCTTGGTTAATATATCAACTAATTGTTCCTTTGATTGAACATATTCTAGTGTCACTTATTTTTCTTACACTTGTTCTCTCAGATAGCGATACTTGATAGCAATATGCTTAGTCTTAGCATGCACGACTAGATTCTTAGAAATGTTTATTACACTGGTATTATCACAATAGATAATTACTGGTTCAAGGATCTTCTTATGCATACCTTCTAGTAATTGTTTGATCCATGCAATATTTGAGCAATTTGCAGCAGCATCCACATACTCTGCTTCTGTAGTGCACTTAGAGATGCATCCTTTCTTCTTGCTTATCCATGTGACAAGGCTGTCACCCATGAAGAATGCTCCTCCAATTGTGCTCTTCCGGTCATCAATGTTTCCATCCCAATCAACATCTGTATATACTTGTAGCTCAAATTTTCCTTCTCTCTTGTACCATAATCCATAGTCCCCGGTGTTCTTCAAACATCTCAGAATTATTTTGACAGCAGTCATATATGATTCTTTGAGATTAGTAGAGAATCTTGCAACTATCCACACTGCATGTGCTATATCTGGTCTAGTGTGAACAACATACATTAGTTTCCCAATCATGGATCTATATAAGGTTTGATTTACCTCATTTTTCTTGTATTCTTTTGTCAACTTGCATCCAGTAGCCATAGGTGATCCAACTAGTTTGGAATCTTCCATCTTGAATATATTCAACACTTCCTTGATGTATTTGGACTGAGTGATGTAAATGCTTGCATCTTGTTGAAGAATATGTAGACCAAGAAATAATTTGATCTCTCCAAACATAGAAATTTCAAATTCCTTTCTCATTTCATCAGCAAAGGATTTGCATAACAATTCATTTCCCCCCAAAATGATATCATCAACAAAAATTTCAGCAGTTAGAATATTACGATCGGTATCTTCTTTTAAGTACAAATTGCTATTTTCACTTGTTCTAACAAATTTTATGCTAATGAGATATGAGTGAAGTCTTTCATACCAGGCTCTCGGTGCTTTTTTCAATCCATACAAGGGTTTGTGTAGTCTACATACCATGTTTCTCTTGTCTGGATTAACAAAACCCTCTGGCTGTTCAATGTATACCTCTTCTTCTAATATTCCATTTAGGAGTATAGATTTGACATCCATTTGGTATACCTTGAATCCTTTAAATGCAGCATAAGCAAGTAAGATTCTAACTCCTTCTAGTCTAGCAAAGGGTGCAAAGGTTTCACCATAATCAATTCCTTCTTGTGCATATCCCTTGCATACTAATCTTGCTTTGTTTCTAGTGAATTCTCCATTCTCATTCAGCTTGTTTCTGAATATCCATTTGGTATCGATGACATTCTTGTCATCTGGTCTTGGTACTAGTGTCCATGTATTGTTCTTCTCAATCTGTTCTATCTCTTCATTCATAGCACTGACCCATTCTTCATTCTCAAGTGCATTGTAAACAGATTTAGGCTCAAAATCACAAAGTAAACATCTGGTGTTAAGTGATTTACTTCTTGTTCTTGTTCCAACCTTCTTGTCTCCTATGATTTGGTTTTGTGGATGATGTCCACTGGCATACTTTGTAAGTTTTGGTTCAGCTCTATGTTCATCGTTCTGATCATCTTTTTCACCTTCATTTTCATCTCCATTATTCAAAATATCATCTTGAGTATTATCTTGATCGTCGGTAATTGTAGCCTGATGCTTGGGTGCAATTTTTTGATGCTTGTGAGTGACACACTGTTGTTCAGGTAGAGTTTTAGGTTCTATATAAACAAACCTGTTGTAGTCCTCTGGTTCCTTTATGCTTTCCTTATCATTCTTTTCTGCAAATTCATCTATTTTCACATTTGCACTTTCAATGATTTTGTTAGATGACTTGTTAAGACATTTATAAGCCTTGTTTTTGGTTGAATACCCTAGGAAGATACCTTCTTCACTTTTGCAGTCAATTTTTCCATTTCTATCATCCTTCAATATATAACATTGACTACCAAAGTTTCTGAAGTAACTTACATTGGGTGTATGACCATACCAAAGCTCATAGGATGTCTTCTTTGTGCCCTTCTTCAATTGTACTCTGTTTAGTGTGTAGACAACAGTACTGACAACTTCCCTCCAAAATGTTTGAGTGATGCTTTTCTCAATCATCAATGTTCTTACACAATAAACAAATGATCTGTTTCTCCTCTCAGCAATTCCATTTAGCCGTGGTGTCCTTGGTGCAGAAACTTATCTTTTAATTCCATGCTCATTGCAATAGTCAGTGAATTCTTATGAAGTAAATTCCCCTCCTCTATATGACCTTAAGCATTTCAATTTCTTTTCACTTTGTTTTTCTACCATTGCTTTATACCATTTAAACATCTTAAATGCTTCTGATTTATCTTTTAAAAACATGATTATTATCATTCTAGAGAAATCATCAACAAAGAGAATGAAATACCTATCTCCATAGTAGCTCTTTTTCCTCATTGGTCCATATAGATATGTATGGGATAATTATAGAATTGCAGTAGATGTATGGGTTTTTCTCTTGAAACTAGACTTTGTCATCTTACCTTTTTGACAATTGTTGCATATGATATGCTTGGGCTTAGTCATCGTTAGTAAGCCTATGCCATTCCTTTTGTTGCTTATCTTTATCATGTTGTCAAAGTTCACATGACACAATCTTTTGTGCCACAACCATAAGTCTTTGTTTCTAGAAATTAAACAAGTGTGTTAGTGTCATCAAGATAGAAAAGGTTACCTTTTGTCTACTCAGCGGTACCAATCAACCTTCCTGATTCATTGTAGATCTTTGCCTTCTTATTTTCAAATGCTACTTTGTGACTTGAATTGTTCAACTGAGAAACACTTAACAAATTATAATTCAGTCCTTTAACCCAATAAGCATTTTCACATTTTATCAGGTTATTCAACATTATGGTTCCTTTACCTTCAACTGGACAAGGTGTATCATTATCCATTCTCACTGAACCACCATTATAGTATTCAAAAGTCTCAAACTTTTGTTTATCACCGGTCATATGGTGAGTGCAGCCACTATCTATGATCCAGACATCATTTTTACTAACTTTAGATATGAGTGCAGTTTCTACATACCTTTCTTCATCTTCATTTGAATTATCCTTCATGGCTACAAATACCATCTTGATGTCTTCTTTTGATTTGGTGTCAGTGTCATCAGCTATGCTCTCGTCTAGGTAACAAGATTTCTTCCCTTTTTCCTTGTAGTCTCGGGTATCTCTTTTGTCAGATTGTCGGTTGCTTCGGTATTCTCTATTTTCACCTTTATCAAAATTCTTCTCATAAGGTCTATCATTTCCTCTATCATCTTTTCATCGGTTTAGACATCTTGCAGCAAAGTGTCCAACCTCTTTACAATTGAAACATACAAGAGGTAATTTACCTTTGTATCTACCTTTGCCTCTCTACAATCTTCTCGCTATTAGTGCTTTAATCTCATCAAGTCTTTGATCCTCATTATCATTGTCACTATCATTTCTAACAACATTTCTATGACTTGAGTTACTTATCTTTAGAGAAGATTTGAATGCAGATTCTATAGATGGTAAGACACTATTGTCAAAGTTATTCATCTCAAATGAAATATTCTACCAATCAGACTATCTAGAGTAACTGTATTGTTTGCAATTGCTCTCATTTCTTGAATAGCAGAAACTCTAATAGCATAAAAAGGCAATAAGGTTGTTAATATTTTGCTTACCACTTTCTCCTCTTTAAGTACACCTCCAACTCCTCGGATAGCATTTACTACCTCTTTGATTCTATAGCTATACTGAGTAATGTTTTCTCCTTCTTTCATCCTTAGGTCATCAAACCTCCCTCTTAGGCTCTCTGCCTTTGATCTGAGTACATTGGCATCTCCTCCATGTACAAGCTTCAACTTATCCCACAT
>MU227387.1:35243-48260 GCA_018584345.1 Thuja plicata | reverse complement strand
GCTACCATCCTTGATCAAACACTCACTTGGCCTATCAATAGGTATCTGGCATCTCATGCTATCTTCATGATCAAAATTTTTGATACTCCATTGGATGTATCTCAATATAGAAAGGATCTTTAAATCCAGCGTTAAGAGACTTTCTGAATCAATGGTTAAAATAAACAATATGATTTGTTCATATATACAACTTGTACTTGCAGATTTTCAGATCTATTGTAATCATACAAACTATTCTGATCAATATAACTCTGTTTATACCTTTGCTCCACTTTGATTCTGCTAGTTGATGTTGTGTTCTGTTTCTCGGTGTCTGCAAAATTCTTTATCTCTTTCCTCATCTTATTGATCAACACTGTATGAAGTTGCTCCTCATTAGTTTCTCTTCAGCATCCTCTTTTCTCTTTCTCCCCACACCAATTTGTAATGAATTGATTTGTCTCTTAAATAGATATGATATCACCATTATTAGGTTCTTGATTTTCTTGATCTTGGCGTGAACCAAAATTCTTGCCAATCAAATTTAAAGAAAAACTCATGTTTTATCTCGCTAAGATCTTCTTGCCAATTGGAAAAATCAGCTTTAAATCAATCACTTATCTCTGGCTTATCTTGTCAATGAAAACAATGATAACTACCAGTTAACTCTATATTTAGCTCTTCAAGGTAGATATTTTGTTGTTTTTGAACTCAAGTTAATTTCATTTTAACTCTCTAATAGTGTCGGTCAACACTCCAGTTCTCCTCAGGCTTCTCTGTTGGTTTACACTATGTTTATGGCCATCGGGTTTGCTTGTGATTTTTCTCATCGGTTTTCTTGCTCAAGCATCAGTGTGACTTGATTGTCAGTGATCTCTATCCGTCAAGTTCCACTGACCGTTGGTTTTTGTAGTCCAATATGAATGCTTGTCTTTTATGCATTACAGAAAGCATAATCTTTATCTCTCTAATCCTCTGAAGTCTTTGACACTTTGATTATAATCGATTAGATTATATCAAGTTGGCATCAATGAAAATACAATCCTTTAACTGATTTAATGTCTTGCATTATCCTTTTGCATTTCGGTTATCAACTTAACACCTTCAAACATTCAATCAGTTACATGTCATCACCTCCTTCCTTTATCTTCATCCTTCAAAGGAATCAAAATAAACTTCTATCCATCTTTTAGGATAGTAATTAAATTCCTTTTACAGTCATGAATATCCTTTCTATCATACTGCCAAGGTCTCCCAAGTAAAACATGACAAGAAATCATCTCTACAATGTCACATAATACTTCTCTCTATAAGATCATGTTAGCACTTTTTCGTGTAGAATCTCTATATAGCTTATCAAGCTTGACCCTCAGATTCCCAATTATTTATTCATACAAGAAAAAGGATAATTAACAAGGATACGACCCTTCTTCACATTGAGATCCACTAACTCAGGCGGGAATACCTTTCACAAATTACTAATTCTCAGTAAATCTAATGGTGGATAAACTGATTCATTCTTGTCTTGTGCTACAACAGTTGAAAACACACATTTCAGATGAATATCACCAACTTTATGCAGATCTTAATAAGCCAAACCATAAAATTGACAAGAGATACTATCAGTGTAATAAGGACATTCATCCTTCTTCTTTTTAAAGTATATGACTTAGGAAGGCTAACCTAATGATTCTCTCTTCAAGAAATCAGAAAAATGAATTGTATCCTTTGAATACAACTAACAAACATGAAAATTGTCAATAACAGAAATGTAAAGGTTAATTTGATTTATGATTGATGATGAAAACTACTTGTCAGAACTTAGGCTAGTGCCTTATCCCGAGTAAAGAGTCAATTGAGGTATAAATCCAGATAAAACAAGATAATTAGAACACAAATGAAACCCCAGATAAAATGCCTTACAAACTGCCCTCTCATTTTCCACATCCATATATCAAATTCTCATACTAATATCCAGCCCTCTGGAACTACTCACAAGATTAACTCCTTCCTTGAAGGAAACCTATAAATAGTCACACAGTTACCTTATAACCAACCTTTTTAAGATGCCTTACAAATTAAACACACAAGAGTGTAAACATGAGTATAAGAAGACTTCATAGAGCTGAAACCGGAGATTCCACTGTATTTTTATTAATATTCTTCTGCTTCAATACATTCAAGATAGACAAAAACTTGGAAACCAAAAAAAAGTTTGAAGTCTGCTTTGCAGTTGTAAATTCACCATCCTTTACAATGTCTTACAATTTCTTACATATAGTCCACATTAGTCACCTTGGAATCTGTTGGTGTTATTTCATGTTTGAAACACGCCTTATAATTTTTGAATTCTCCTGTCATTCATGATATCCAAAGTTTAAAATCATGGTTAAAATTTATTCTCAGGCCATTGCAAATTCTGTTTTTAACCCTTGACCTAGCTGAAAATGTTGAAAAAACCCTGTCTCATGTTTTCGAGTGTAATTTTGGTCATAAAACCCTAAGCGTTGAAATGTCTTTTAATGTCACGTTGCCTTTTTCACTTAAGATATGTCTTGAATGGGCTCATTTTAAAAGTGGTCATGTGTATTAAAATTGTCGATCCTAACACCGTGGTGTTATATTATTCCCTAAGTCCAAAATCTGCTAGTGTTTTAATTAAAGTTATTATTCATCGGGTAGGTTTGTTTCGATCAGATGGCCTGCTCAATAGCTTAGTCCCAAACTGATCAAGATATATCAGTTAAGCTATTAAGCCGTGGTGCCACGTGTCTTTGGTGGGTCCGATGGTTGTAAAAATTCTCAGCTAAACAATGGGCAAGTCATGAAATAATCGACGGTAGACTTAATCACTTAAAGGCAAAGTGCGTAGCATCTAATGGATAAGTGATTAAGTAGTGCCAACGCGTGTCAAGGGAAGTGATGTGGGTCCGGTTGCAGGTAGCATAAAGGTGACTAAATTTTGGAAAGATCTAATGGTGGGCTTAATTGCTTATACCCAAGATGCTCGACATCTATCAGTTAAGCCATTAAGTGGTGTTGACATCTGGCAACTTGTGGACCCATATATTCAGAGTTGACGATAATTAAAGTACAATTAACTTGTTTTTCATCCGATGGTCAGCTTAATGGCTGAAGTTCAAAGTAATCAAGATCTAACGCTTAAGCCATTAAGCGGTGTCAACACATGTCAGGATGATGATGTGTAGTCCACTAAACGTAAAGCTAGCTGCAGGATAAATTTTGGAGAAGTTTAAAAGGATCTGACGACTCGCTTGATGACTTAGAGAAAATTTGATCGATATCTATCACTTACGCGATTAAGCCGTGCCGACACATGTCCTAGGTAGGTCCGGCTTAAGTCGTAAGAAGTATGTACAATGTAGTTATCATGTTAAAGATATAGCATGTCGAAAAGAATCAACAGTTGACTTAATCACTTAGAAGGAAAATCGATCAAGATCTAATGGGTAAGCGATTAAGTCTGAGCGACGCGTGGCATAAAAGGTGGGTCTTGTATAACGCTTAATTCATGTTAATAAGGTTGAAAGTGTAAAAGAATCTGACGGTTTGCTTAATCACTTAGTGGTAAAATAAACAAAATCTAATGGACAAGCGATTAAGCGGTGTTAACAAGTGTCCTAAATAAACAGTTATTTATGGGAAAATAAGATAGCCGTTAGATGAAGAAGATGACGTATAAGATCTACGGCTTCAATTCAAAGTTGTCAAAGTGAGTTTCAGAGAGTCGTTAAGCCACGAAATTGAGGCTAGCAAATTGATTGCAGAACATATGGCCACTCCAGTCAAATTCAATATGAATGACTGATTTGATTGAAGCCGTAAAACTAGTTGTTTCAGCTTGAAGTCGCCATAACTCACCAAAATTATCAAAGCAAAGAAACAGATTTGCAGAGAATTTCAGCTCCCCGTGACAGAATTGCAGAACGGGTAAGTCTTGTTTGATACGGAAAAATTTAGGTTCCTAGTCATATTTTCAATAAAAAAGATTTTCAGAATCATTGTTTCAAAATCTAAACTTCGTCTCAAAAAAGCCCTAGATTTAAGATGGCCCCTAGAATTGAAATCTCTGGAGAAGTACATTGCCAGAAAATAAATGTTAGGGAGGACCTCCTACATCAATTAAAAGGATCCATGGGTGATGCAACCCAAATCAAGAGAATAGTTCCATCACATCCCCGTTTCAAAATAGGAGAAGGCTTGTATGACTCAGGTAGGTGGGCAAAAGATGTAAAAACTAGTCTAAATGGTCTAAATTCGTTTAGAACTACATATAGCCAAAGGAAGGCACCTACCCCAGATTGTAACATATGGGACTTGGATGTAGGAAAGTTGATAGTACCCGGGGTATTCATGGATACAAACTTGTTCACTCTGATTGCCAACACTTACGACAAAGTATCCAGGGTTGTCAGAGATACAAAGGGAAATGTGTTGTTGACCGTTTCAGCTGATGAAATCAGAATAATTTTCAAGTTGAGTGATACTTCAATACAAATGGATGATATTGAATTTGAATATTTCAAGGAAGTATACCAGACCTAGAGGGAGTATTACAGAATTGAGGCCTTGAAAGGATATTTTAACAAGATAGGGGACCTGATTGTAGTAGGGCCCAACACACCAGAACCATTTAAACTGGATTACTTCAATGGCAAGGCCAAGAAAATGTATAGTGCCCTGTGCCAGGTTCTAGGAGAAGATGAAGAAGTAACAATGCCTATCCACATAATGCTCATGGTGGTTCAGATTCTACATCCCCACTTATCAGAAGTCTTTGATTATGCCTCTTACATTGCCCAAAAAATGCATTAGGGTTTGGCAGGTATCCAAGACAGTAATATACTTAATCCAATGGGATGGTATTCCCTTATGATGCATATGTTTTTGTTTAATAATGTTGAATTCTTTGAGGAAGAAATGAACCTGACTAAGTTCCAAGGTGATGAGGACTTGCCTATTCAAATGTGGAATGCTGATCTGTCATGGGACATAAAAGAAGCTAGTTATATATACTTTCATCGGGTTTTTGCTACTAGGATTAGGTCATTATTGTGCAATCAGAGTGCCAGGATCCATACCGACATGATGAGGTTGCTAAGACCCATGGAGTTTTCCCCAAAGCTTAAAATTGCCCATAATTGGGGAGATTTGATTTTATACCCTATTTTTATAGTGATAAGGGTTTATGGATTCAGGAGAATCCCCAGTGTGCTGCCCTACAGAGTCCCTCTGAAGATTGGAATAGAAGAGATTATAAGACAATTGGGTGGACTATAGGAGGAAACACTAACAGGAAAAATGAAGGGAAGCATTTTCCCTACTCTGACAAGACCCCATCATTTCATCATAGTAAAGGGTGGGTGGGCATAGTTTGACAAGTATTTTGAACCTTGCCACTTAGCAACATTTGTGTCCAGATGTGCAATTAATGAGGATTTTATAATGGACATGTTCAGGAAAAGAACCAAGTGCTTAAATTTAGAACACCAGTTTAATTTCCTTGAGTATATTGTCAGAAATGTTTTTGATCTAGGTGACCAAGAGGTCAGGAAAGAGAAATGGCTGGTGTACAAGAAGTCTTTGGACTTTGTGCACAATTTTGATGAATCTTATGATCCTTTGAAGGAATTTTTCCCTTGGGCCAAGAAAATTGAGTCCCTGATGACTTTATTTGAGGGAATCATGCAGACCCTTAGTGAGAAGAGATAGAGGATAATGGAAGCTGAGCTTGAAAAGGCTCATGCTATTTTGAGAAAACTTTCACAAGGAAGAGTGGTCCCACCAGGGAACTATGTGGTGTACAAGAGGAGAGGGTACACTACTATTATGCCCAAAGTTTATAAACCCTCTTAATATAAAGGAAAGAGGCCAACAAGTACTAGTTCACAAGAAATGCCCTCTCCCAAAAAATAAAAGGTGGAGGAAAAAGAGCAAGAGAGTGAGTTGTACTCTCCCTCCCAGTCCCCTATGCATTTTGATGACTAAGCCATTGCTGAGAAATTGGTTCAAATGAGGAACACTGGCGAAGTTTTTGTTACTACCCAGGAATTACAAGAAGGGATGCCAGAGGCACCAAGGCATACAACTGCTGAGTTCATAGGTAAAGAACTAGATCCTGTGACTAAGTAGGCTAGTGAGGAGTTCTTGTTAGATGACAACTTTGTCAAGACTAGGGCATTTATTTAGTTTCTATGGAGAATTCACATTGATGAGTTCAATAGTAAATGCCAAAGGTTACAGTAAGCTCAACCAAATTATACTAAAGATGACATGGAAAATGAGGTCAAGTAGGAGCTAGTGTCTAGATTCAACAAAATCACCCCTGAAGAGGGTAGAGAATTGGTTAAGAAATAGGGATTCCTCATCCTACCTCAGTGGGACTTAGCTGATGCGGTAGTCTTTGATGCTGTCAAAAAAGAGGCAAAACCACTGAGCACTGCTGGGACATCAATTGGTGCCCAGTTTAGTTAAAATCATGCAGCCTTAGCAATCTGGGCTTTGAAGAAAAAAGGTAGAAGAAGAGTGAAAGAAGATGATAAAATTGAGGATGCAGGAAGCCTCATTGTCAAAAGAGTTTCTGATACCTCAGGTACTGAGGAAGAAAACCTTGTCCTTCAAAAAAATAACCTGAGCCTGAGGGTGGCTGAAAAGGAGAAAGAGGCTTATAATAGCCTGAATCAAAAATATGAATTTGTATTGAAGGCCTATAATGATGAAAGGGTTAAATCCCTACAAAAGGACAATAGGATAGCAGTTCTGGAAGGAAGGCAGACTGTTCAATTAATGCCCCAAGTGATAATTGCTCAGGGACCTCACCAACCCTCATCATCTAGTCCATTTGTGACTTACCCCCCATCCCCTACACTAGTGAGCCCTACTACACAACCAATCATTGATGCTAAGAAAGCAAAATTAGAGGCTGAAAAGAACAGGTTGATTGTTGAAAGATCAAGGTTGGAAGAAGAAGACAAAAAGGATCTTGAAGAATCCCCTGCATATAAAGAAGCTAAAGAATTAGTGAAGTAGAGGTGGTCTAACAAGATATACTTTAACCTTAAGAGGTGTGCTGGTGAAGTTAACCCTGCTAATCTTTATTTGATGGCAAAGAAGATTGCTGGCATAATAAGCAAGGATGGTGAGGGCAAGGAGCATTGGGGTATAATAATTGATAACTAGAAAGGGAAGAAAGCCCATGTAAAGTATTTCTACTCCATCTTAAAGGAACAAAATAATATTGACAAGAACCTACAAATGCCTTAAATTGATGACTGACCTAGACATCAAGAAAAATATGGTTATCAAAAGGATAGAGACCTTGAGAGGAGAATTATCTAGAGATAGGTATGACATGTTCCTAACATGTTCAAGAAAGATGGAGACATAAAGAATGAAGCACTATGGCTAAGGCAGTTGAATGAAACACTAACCAACATGACAAACAGTATTTTTACATTGGAAAACGCAAGTTGGTTTGTGTTAACCATTAACATTCTCAACAAGGCCAGGGCATTTTTTGAGTCTTGGGAATCAGAGATTGAGAAGGCTGGTGTTGATTGGGAGGAATTCAACAGCCAAAAGGATGAGTTTCTTATCTTTAGTATGCCAGATGATGAGGTGTTTACCACCTGGGTAAGCAAATATGGTATAGTCACCCCAATAACAGAAAGTACTACTATAGGAGTGACAACAAGCACTAGTGATGCCTAACAGTCTGAACAAAGGAAAATATAGGTTTCTGCATCAATGAAGATGAAAAATCCCATATGATAAGGACCCAACAAATTCAAGGCAGTTGCAAGCATTCAGGCGGTCATGAGACAAAGGACTATATAACTTGTAACAAAGAATTGTCATTCTCTTCGCCTATTTTTTGTCCTATCTGCGTAGTGTAAATTTTGTCCTATAGGCTAGTCATCTAAAATTTGTTGCATCCTTATTTTCCAAAAGGATTCCAAGATGACTAAGGCTATCTATAAATAGCAAGTTGTATTGTTTGAAAGAGGATGGTAAAATAAAAACTGCAAAGTAAGCTTTTGAATTGAGGTCTAGTTCTTCAATTCTACAGTCAATCTAAATGTATTGAAATTAGAAAGTTATTAATAAAAATACAATGGAATTTCCGATCTCAAATTGTTGATGTCTTCTTGAATTTTATTCAGCTTTTGTATATTTGATATGTAAGGCATGTTAAATGTATCAGTTGCAAGGTAACTGTGTTGCTATTTGTAAGTAGTTATCAAGGATGGTTTAAATCTTACAGATAGTTCCAGGGGGTTAGGGTTTGTGCAAGAATTTGATACAAGGATATGAGAGTGAGAGGATAATTTGTAAGGCATATTATCTAAGATCTTGTTGTACTTAGATTAATTATATTTGATGAATGTATGTTTTCATAGTGACTCTATGGCCCAATGGATTAGGCACTGGTCAAGTTCTGAACAGTAGTATTATCATCAATTAATCAAACATTGAAAATCTTTACTTACTGTTATCAAAATATGTGGATGTCTAGCTAATTGTATTGAGAAATGTAATTCATCTTAATGATTCCTTAGAGAGAGAATCAATAGGTTAACCTTCCTAGTTCCAAGAACTTAAAAAAAAGAAGGATCATGAATCCTTGATCCACTGCTAGATTCTAAGTCATTTACTGAATCTGGAGATAGGTACACCCACCTGAGTTTGTGGAGCTCAAAGTGAAGAATGATTATATCATTTTTAATTAGCCTTGTTCATGTATGAATTTGAATTGGGAATTGAGAGTCAAGCATTTAATGCTATTTTAATTGATTCTACAAGAAAAAGTGATAACAAATTGGCGACTCTGCTGGGGATTCTTGTGATGTTCTAAGAGTCATGTTCATGAAAGAGTTTGTCCTTGCAATATTGAGAATTTGTTTGTTTTTCCTCATAATCATTAAAGCAAGTTTGTTCTTCTTATCTATCATGGCACACTGTTTGAAGGTCTTGATCCTGAAAATGATACAGATCTTGTCTCAGATGGAATAACTAGTAATTTTAAAGCCTCTAATCTAGTCCCTTGTTTGTTTTAAAGAGAAAATCCACTGGGTGGAAAAGATTTGCAGTAATATAGGAAGTGAAGAATCATTTTCTTGAAGTTACCAAGTGAGGAATTATCAAGAAACTTTATTTTCAAGTCTCATTTTGACTTATTGCTATAAAAGGAAACCTGGGTTAGGAAAAGGCACTTGATCTTTATATATATTTGTCCTCTGAAAAGAGGTGGCGACTCTAACATCTATGTACTCTAGTGTTACACATTAAACATTTTGAAAATATTTGTCTTTTCTAAAAGATGATCCGACAAAGAAATACCAGATCATACTTCAAAATAAATCCTGAAAAGGATGTTGGAGAGGAGCTTCATACACCTCAAAGGAAATAGTGGTCCAAAAGAGGTACCTCCAAGCATCACTCCCAACATACCTCTAAGGGAAGGATGGAGACTCCCATTCCTGAAAGAAAATCATCTTCATCTGAAGATGTAGGACCCATAGGGCCAATTGATGCTTACAGAGATGATGCCAATTTTGATCCCTTCAGGGACAAAGAAAATGTTGATATAGGTTTCTTTCCAGTAGAAGAAAATCTTGCTCCACCAGAAGAGACCTCTGTTGCTGAAACAACTTCATATGAGTCTGATAAATTGCAAGATGAAATTGTGGTTTTAAGAAGGAAAAAGAAAGAACAAGAAAAGGAAATAGCTGAAGCAGAAAAGAAACATGGAAAAAAGATATATGACTTGATAATGGAAAGAGAAGATCTCTTAGCTGAGACTAGAAGGAATGATCTTAAGGCTAAAAGCTTGAGTTGAGAAGTTAAGGGTTTGAATCCAGAATTGTTTCGTAACCTTGATGATTTAAGGAACAAAGCCCCAAATAAAATTTCAAATCCTGACAAGGATGAATTTGAGAAGGAAGGGCCTGTCATCAGACAACTATTCCCATATGAGATTGAGCATAATGCAAAGCTCAAAAAAAATATGAAAGAGGTTCTGAACAAAGGCAAACAAAAGGATGTTGGTGTGACTATAGAGGAGCCTAAGAAAAACTTGACCATCCCTATAGAAGCATCCCAAGTTGATCTTGAATTAGATCAGGCTAGAAAAGCCAAAGATGACTTGGCCAAGAAACTGGAGAAGTTAGAATTAGAAGCTGTTGTAGCAGACATGAGAATGAAAATAGATTTTCTACATGCTACTAATAACACTTCTTCAAACAGCTCTATGCCAGTTAATCATGTAACATAGCCACAAAATCCATCTATTGGCCCAATCCCAATTAATCAAGGGGGTGATCCCAAGGTGCAATTGTATGGTTTGAATTTAAATGTTAAGAACTCTGGCCCAAATGCAAGTGCTCAGCCCAGTGGTCTTGGCCCAAGCATTCAAGTTACCAATTCTAAGCAAAGTGTTCTCCCACCCGTTCAAAACCAAGGAGGAGCTACTAGACCAAGTGGTGACAATGTGCATGGAAATTTCTAAAGAAGGCCTGTCCACATGAACATATATAAAACCCTTTTCTTTGAAGGCATTCCTGGTCACCCTAATGTGATCCCCAATGAGGTAAGAGATAAAATCCCAAAGTTCACTAGAAATAATATGGTTACTTGTGAAGAGCATCTAAAATATTTTAGTGATAAGATAACTGACTTTGAGATTGAAAATGAAGATGTTATTATGAAGCTTTTTGTTCAGTCATTAACTGAAGATGCTAGGGATTGGTTCAGAAATTTGCCTAATGATAGTATTGCCTCTTGGGATGAATTTGTAAAGTCTTTTAGGGAAAATTATAGAGAGCATGTTAATTCTGGATACATGTTAAATGAATTCAATAACATTAAGAAGTTCCCAAATGAAAGTATGGCTGATTTTAATAGTAGATTCCAAAAGGCCATGAAAAAACTATTCCAAGTCTTAAGATTAGATGAGGAAGTATGTCTTACCACTTATATTAATGCTACTGATGGAAAAATATCTTATCTGCTCAGAGATAAGAACCTGTCTACCTTGAGGGATTCTTATAAAATAGCCATTGACATTGAGAGTGATAGGAGAGCCTTAGGGAAATTGGGGAAGAGGGAAGAGAACAAACTTTGGAAAGAGAAGGGACCAGCCAATAAAAGTGTCAAAGAAGATGACATAGTAGATAAACTGGTGAGTGCAGTAAAAGACCTTGCTGCCAAAATGGATAAAAATGATAGAGGAGGATATCGTGATAATAAATACACTAACCAAAGATTTGACAAACAACCTAACCTAAGAGATTACCCTTACAAGACAAATTGAAATAATGGAAAACCAGTCCCTGATGGACAAGATAACCCAAAGGCCAAGGAAACCCCAGATCCCCTAAAAAGGAATAGTGCCAACTATGTTGAGAACACCCCCTGTTGTGATGCTTGCAATATACCACACTCTTCCTATCAATGTGTAGTAGCCCAGGCCCTGTTTGATCAAATAGAAGAGAGAGAACAAGAAGGCCCTGCTATCAATATGTTTACAGTGAAGAAACCATACCCATGGTTCTCTGATACTGGATCATTTTTTGATAGTTTGTATATAGAGGATAAGTCTTGTTCTGAATATCAATTACAAAATCCACCCTATCAAAGTGATCAGGATGAAAATGTTTCACATGCAACTATAAATATAGTGGGGAATGATAACTCACAGTCTCATTTTAGAATCCCTACTGATGAAGAAAAGAGGTCCTTGACTGTTGCAACAATTAATCAGGAAAGAAATGCTTACAACTTAAGAAATAGAACAGTGCAACTAGCTCAAGGTAAATCTGTCCCTGTTTATGTCAAAAGGGAGTTACCTAGAGTTATCGAGGATTCCCATGTCAAGGAAATGTTGGTAAACAAATTTGTCTTCCCAAAACACCTGCACAAAATGACTCCTAAACACCCAAGGCTGAAAGGCAAATTGCAACACAACAGTTGGGTCACTTCGCTATTGAAAAGCGTAAGCGCCCTCTGAATTATCCGGGTACAGCTCCCCGTGTAAGATTTACAAAGAATTAATTAAACTATAAATGATAATGCTTTTAACCTGAAAGCAATAAAGGCTTACAAACATCTATTCGTAAACACGAGATAGATGCGAAGAGACTAGCTAATTAAAAGGAGATAAACATTAAATGCTACAAATTTCATTTGCCTAAACGCTGCATTACAGAAAGAAACTAAGAGAGAAAGATAGACTGGTTCTTTCCAAATACATGAAAAACTATAGCACAAAGTCCACAGATGATCATGTTGATGATCAGACATAACAAATACGCATTCAAAGGAAATCAATATCATTCAAAGATGAATATTAATCAGAAAATGAGCATCTAAACTCAAAGTTTTAGTATGCTAATATTCTCCTTCTTTGAACACAACAAAATAACAAAGATTCTTCTGTTCCTGTACACTAATCATTATCCGAAAATAAAATCCCTCTTTCCCTGCATTACAATCAGAATAAAATTATATCCTTCCCCTAGCACAAAGTCTCTCGGGTAAGGCGGAAACCGGAACCCTGCTCTTTCCAAAAGATTTACAATAAATAGACTCAAACGACCATTATTCAGTTATCATAACTGAATCTTGAAATTGCTTTTATCTCCCAGATTTTTATCAGCTTATTCTGTCTTCATGTAATCTTTAAATATCACCCTATCATGACAAATGGTAAGAGTATTAAGAATGAGTACAATGTTTAATGAATTATCATAACATTGTTTTCTCTTTTGCAACTTTCTATCCACCGACACTTTTAATCCTTATAGACATATATCTTCAATGCTATCCAGTACATTTATATTTAACTCTCGGTCAGTACTTATAATGTGCTTTTCTCCATATTTCTGCAAACGTTCTTGGTTAATAAAATAAAGCATCACTTTTATGCTTTCGGTATTTTTCTTGGGATAAATTTCATTTCCAAGAATATTAAGATCAAGAATCCTTTTAAAGTGACATGTGGCCTTAATTTGACAAGTG
>MU227387.1:20312-30957 GCA_018584345.1 Thuja plicata | reverse complement strand
CCTGCAAGTCCTCTTATGCAAACTGAACCACTTCGAACCTCTTTGAACCTTGGTTCAAAGTAGTTCAAAGAGGTTCAAGACCTTAAACTTGAAAGTTTATTTTTGGGGTCTATATGGGTACCAACAGGAAAATAAGGGTGAAAAGCATGAAAAACAAGCAGGGTCTTCTTCTGATCATGCTGGAGGGAATGAAGCAATAGAGGAATTAATACCTAATGATAAATACAAGAAAGTGAAAAGGATAAATGATATGTCCTCAGAATTGCCCCTTTTTGACATGAAGCATGCTCTGACCCAAATGAAAGTCTCAGTCCCTCTCATGGAAATGCTGAAAATAAGGGAGCACAAGGAAGTTACTCTGGCACTTTTAAAAGAGATAGATGATGTATCTGCCCCCAACCAAGAGAAAATACCTCTGACAGCAAGTGATGGTAGAAAAGACAGCCCACTGGTGAAAGGAAAAGAAAAAAGCAAAGAATTTTCAAATATATGCATTGGAAACATAATCACTCAAGAACCATTATCTTTTGACCCATTTTATGTCACCCTAATGGTTAATAGTTTCTTGGTAAAAAACTGCATGATTGATTCTAGAGCTATAGCAAATGTGATGTCTTATCATGTCATGAAGGAATTGGGTCTCTAGGTCACTACTTCAGCTAGAAGTTGTTATGCTATGGACAACAGGGAAGTTCCTGTGATAGGAACACTGAAAGAAATTGAGGTGAAAAATGCTGCTTTCCCTAAGCAACTTACAGAATGGATATAGTGGTAGTGGATACTAAACCATATTATGGTATGCTTTTGTCAAGGCAGTGGGCAACAACAATAGGTGGAAAAATGCAGCTAGATTTGTCCTATGCAAGTATCCCTGTAAAGGGACATGAGGTCAAGTTGTACAGGGAACTCCGGTCATCTGTTATGGTGGAGGTGGTTCCACTTGAGCAATTAAATTGTTGCATAAATGTTGATATGGAGAATTTTATCGTGGAAGAAATCAAGCCCTAGTTAAAGAACACTAACCCAATTATGGATGAATTTCTATTGCAATAAAATGGACTATGGAAAATGTACTTTGATGGAGGATGCTCAAAGGAAGGATCTGGAGCAGGAATTTTGTTTATTTCCCCATCAGGTATCACTTTCAAGTACTCTTTCCTGCTGACTTTTCAATGCACAAACAATATTGCCAAGTATGAAGCCTTGATCTTGGGAATGGATATTGCTATCAAGCATGGTATTAAGTGTTTAAAAGTTCAAGGAGATTCCCAGTTAATTATATCTCAGATTAGGGAGCATTATGCTGCTAAAGATGACAAATTAAAATTGTAAGTATGCTATCTAGGATATAATAGAATTCTTTGATGCTTTTAATATCCTATGGATAGAGAGATCCAACAACATAATGGCAGATTTCCTGGCGAGTGTTGCCCTAAAAAATAATGATGCTACTCTTACTGGCATGTCTGTGGTTGAAATAAAAAGTAGGCCTGCAGTTCCTGACAATATTCATAATTGGCAAGTTTTAGAGGATGATGATGATATTCCCAGGTTTATCCAGTGTGTAGATCAGTATGATGGTCAAGAAATTGATTGTGAGTCTCTGGTAGCAGTTGTTGATGGTAAAGAGTATGTTTTTGATTAAGAGGTCATTCAGTTCTCAACTAATCATATTCCTAAAGGGTTAGTTGAATTGGAAGGCATGTTTAATATCAATGACAATTACATGGCACAAAAATCTAATGTTGCCTTGGAAGATTTGGAAGAGATCAATTTGGGGTCTGAAACTTCCCCTCAGCTAGTCTACATTGGAAAAAAGTTGGACAAAGATGTCAGACTAAATTTGATCAAGCTATTAAAAAAGTATAAACATGTTTTTTCCTGGTCTTATGAAGACCTTAAAGCCTATAGAACAGATCTTTTCCAGCATGACATCCCTCTTAAAGAAGATATCAAACCATTTAGGAAAAAATAGAGGCCAATCAATCCATTGTTGGCTACCAAAATCCAGGCATAATTGATGAAGCTGAGAGATGCAGGCATAATCAAGCCTATTAGACATTCATCTTGGGTTTCTAACTTGGTCCCTGTGAGAAAAGAGAATGGGGAATATAAGATTGTGTGTTGACTTTAGAAACCTCAATGTGGCCTCATCGAAAGATAATTATGGGTTACCCAATATGGAGGCTATGTTACAAAAGGTCACTGGATGTGATTTGTTATCTATGATGGATGGATTCTCAGGTTACAATCAAGTGCTTGTCAAAGAATCTAAACAATTCAAGATGACATTTACTACCCCTTGGGGCACTTATGTGTATGCGCGCATGCCATTAAGATTGAAGAATGCTGGTGCAAATTTTCAGAGAGCCATGGATGTAGCCTTCAAAGATCTTATTGATGTTCTGATGGTGGTATACCAAGATGATCTAAAAACATTCTCAAAAGGGGCAGAAGATCACTACAATGACTTAGAGAAGGTCATGATAAAAGCTTTGGAATATGGGATATCTTTAAACCCTAAAAAATGCCATTTTGTTGTTACTGAAGGAAAACTTCTAGGCCATATAGTGTCAAAAGAAGGAGTCATAATAGACCCTAAAAGGGTTGAATCTATCCAAAAAGTACTTTCTCCCAAGAACTTAAAAGGTATACAATCATTTCTAGGGCAAATTAATTTTGTTAGGAGATTTATTGCCAATTTTGCAAAACTGGTTAAACCTATTGTCAAATTGCTGAAGAAAAATGTGAAGTTTGAATGGGACCAAGAGGCACAGTCAACCTTTGAAAAAATGAAAAAAGGCTATCCAAGAAGCACCAGTCCTTGTTTCCCCTGATTACACCAAGCCCTTTTCTTTGTTTACTTTTGCTTCATTCCATACTATTGCAGTAGTCTTATTGCAAAAGGATGGTGAGGGATTTGAACATCCCATTGCATTTTTTAGCAAGTCATTGCAGTCAGTTGAGTTAAATTATCAGTTGATGGAGAAACAAGCTTATGCTCTTGTGAAGGCAGTCAAGGCTTTCATGCCTTATCTAGTA
Organism: Thuja plicata; assembly: GCA_018584345.1. Lineage (NCBI taxonomy): Eukaryota > Viridiplantae > Streptophyta > Pinopsida > Cupressales > Cupressaceae > Thuja > Thuja plicata. The sequence goes on along the minus strand of MU227387.1, from coordinate 27,915 downwards.
TGTGCAAAGGTAAATGCTTATGTTCCTCATGCTTTTGTCAAAGATATTTTTGTTCAGAATGAAGTAACATGAAAAAGATGTAAATGGATAAACAAAGTTCAAGAGTTTGACATAGAAATCCGTATCACTAAGTTGGTGAGGGGATTAGGATTGGCTAAGTTGATGACAATAAAATTTGGATTTAGTCCAAGTTAACAGATTTGATGCACATGAGAATTGTTTGACAAGTATTGAAATGCAACCCTGGTATGCCAATATTGTATATTTTCTAAAAAAGGCTAGATGTTCAGATAACTTGAATGACAACCAAAAGAGAAGTTTGAGACTGCAAGCTCAGAAATATGTTTTGTTGCATGGAGATTTGTTTTGGAAAAATAGATATGGGATCTTGTTGTTATGTCTTGTCAGAGGTCAATCAGAGAAGGTATTGAAGGAAATGCATGCTAGAATGTGTGGAGGACACTATTCTGCTAGGTCCATAGCCCATAAAATTTTCAGGGTTGGATACTATTGGCCCTGTTTATTTCAAGATGCTTACACTTTTGTCAGGAAATGTGAGCCATGCCAAAGATTCTCAAGCAAGATGAAGTATTCAGGAGCATTATTGTTAAACCCTGTAGTTGCAGAGGCTCCCTTTGCTATGTGGGGAATGGACTTCATCGGAGAGTTTGCCAATAAATCAAGTGGGGGCATAGTTGGATTTTATTGGTAACTGATTATTTTACAAAATGGGTAGAGGCAATCGCAACTAAGAGAGCAACAAGCACTGTGGTTATTGACTTTCTAATGGATAACATGATTACAAGATTTGGTGTTCCCCTCAAGTTGGTAATGGATAACGCCATGTGCTTCAGGTCTGAGGAATTTACTAATTTCTACACCAATATGGGAATTGTTATGTCCTACTCATCCCCATACCACCCTCAAGCCAATGGTCAGGAAAAATCCAGTAACAAGATTATTTTACAAATCTTGAAAAAGACCTTGGAAGGAAATAAGAGAGCTTGGCATGTTAAATTAAAACTTTCCCTTTGGGCTGATAGGATCACTATCAAGAAGGCCACTGGAAAATCCCCCTTTGAGTTGGTTTATGGTATTCAATCAAGAATGCCTGTCAATAATCTTCTCCCAATCTATAAGTTTATCCAAGATGAAGAAATGGAAGTCTCTGATCCCATGGAAGAAAGAATGGTTCAGTTAGTAGAATTGGATGAAATAAGGAGAGAAGGCCAGAGAGAAAACATCAAATTGCAACAAAAAATGAAGTATCTTTTTGACAGAAGGGTAGATGAGAGAAAATTTTAGCCTAGTGATTTTGTATTGCAATGGAATACCAGGGCTGAGGACAAAAGCAAACACAAAAAGTTTGAATCATTATGGATAGGGCCTTTTGTCATATCCCAGATTTTTGGAAAAGATTCTTATTTCCTCAAGAATCTAGATGATGAAGAACAGGAATTGCCAGTGCATGGACAATTCCTAAAAAATTTCTTCAATTAGCTCTTTTAATTCCATGCACAATAGTATTATTATATGTACAGGTGTGTTTGTTTTCTGTTGTGTGTTTGTTTCCTGTTTTAGGTTAGTCTAGTTTGTGGTCTGCTTCCCCAGAGATCTATGGTTCTTGCTATAACCTGGCTTTTAAGCATCCTCAGAGAGAGGCACTATTGGTGCTATTTCATGTTTGAAACACGCCTTATAATTTTTTAAGTCTCCTGTCATTCATGATATCCAAAGTTTAAAATCATGGCTAAAAATTATTCTCAGGCCACTACAAATTCTATTTTTAACCCTTGACCTAGCTGAAAATGTTGAAAAAACCCTGTCTCATGTTTCTGAGTGTAATTTTGGTCATAAAACCCTAAGCATTGAAATGTCTTTTAATGTCATGTTGCCTTTTGCACTTAAGTTATGTCTCGAAAGGGTTCGTTGTAAAAGTGGTCATCTGTATTAAAATTGTCAATCCTAACACCGTGGTGTTATATTATTCCCTAAGTCCAAAATCTGCTGGTGTTTTAATTAAAGTTGTTATCCATTGGGTAGGTTTGTTTTGATCGGATGGCCCGCTTAATAGATTAGTCCCAAACTGATCAAGATCTATCAGTTAAGCTATTCAGTTGTGGCTCCACGTGTCTTTGGTGGGTCCGATGGTTGTAAAGATTCTCAACTAAACGGTGGGCAAGTCATGAAATAATCAACTGTAGACTTAATCACTTAAAGGCAAAGTGTGTAGCATCTAATGGATAAGTGATTAAGCGGTGTCGACACGTGTCAAGGGAAGTGATGTGGGTCTGGTCGCAGGAAGCATAAAGGTGACTAAAGTTTAGAAAGATCTAACGGTGGGCTTAATTGCTTATACCCAAGATGCTTGACATCTATCAGTTAATCCATTAAGTGTTGTTGACATCTGGTAACTGGTGGACCCGGATATTCAGAGCTGGCGATAATTAAAGTACAGTTAACTTTTTTTTCATCCGACGATCAGCTTAATGGCTGAACTTCAAAGTAATCAAGATCTAATGCTTAAGCCATTAAGCGGTGCCAAAGCGTGTCACGATGATGACGTGTAGTCCACTAAAGGTAAAACTGGCCGTAGGATAAAGTTTGGAGAAGTTTAAAAGGATCTAACGGCTCACTTGATGACTTACAAAAAAGTTGATCGATATCTATTGCTTAAGTGATTAAGCCGTGCTAACACGTGTCCTAAGTAGGTCTGACTAAAGTCGTAAGAAGTATGTACAGTGCAGTTATCATGTTAAAGGCATAGCATGTTGAAAAGAATCAACGACTGACTTAATCACTTAGAAGGAAAACCAATCAAGATCTAATGGGTAAGTGATTAAGTTTGAGCAACACATGGCATAAAATGTGGGTCCTTTATAGCACTTAAGTCATGTTAATAAGGTTGCAAGTGTAAAATAATCTCACAGTTTGCTTAATCGTTTAGAGGTAAAATAAATGAAATATAATGGATAAGCGATTAAGCGGTGTTGACACGTGTCCTAAATAAATAGTTATTTTTAGGAAAATAAGATAGCCATCAGATGAAGAAGATGATGTTTAAGATCTACGGCTTAAATTCAAAGTTGTCAAAGTAAATTTTAGAGAGCCGTTAAGCTGCAAATTTAAAGCTGGAAAATTGATTGCAGAATGTGTGGCCACTCCAGTCGAATTCAATATGAATGACTAATTTGATTGAAGCTGTAAAACTAGTTGTTTCAGCTTGAAGTCGCCATAACTCACAAAAATTATCAAAGTAAAGAAACATATTTGCAGAGAATTTCAGCTCCCCGTGACAGAATTGCCAAACGGGTAAGTATTTTCTGATACGACAAAATTTAGGTTCCTAGTCAGATTTGCAATTCAAAAGATTTTCAGAATTATTGTTTCAAAATCTAAACTTTGTCTCAAAAAATCCCTAGATTTAAGATGGCCCCTAGAATTGAAATCTCTGGAGAAGTAGATTACCAGAAAAGAAAATTTTAGGGAGGACCTCCTGCAGCAATTAAAAGGATCCACGGGTGATGCAATGTAGATCAAGAGAATAGTTCCATCACATCCCCGTTTCAAAATAGGAGAAGGCTTGTATGACTCGGGTAGGTGGGAAAAATCTTTAAAAACTAGTCTGAAGGGTCTAACTTTGTTTAGAATGCATATAGACAAAGGAACACACCTACCCCAGATTGTAACATATGGGACTTGGATGTAGGAAAGTTGATAGTACCCGGGGTAGTCATGGATACAGACTTGTTCACTCTGATCGCCAACACTTATGACAAAGTATCCAGGGTTGTCAGGGATACAAAGGGAAATGTGTTGTTGACCGTTTGAGCTGATGAAATCAGAAGAATTTTCAAGTTGAGTGATACTTCAATACAAATGGATGATATTGACTTTGAATATTTCAAGGAAGTGTACTAGACCCAGACGGAGTATTATAGAAATGAGGCCTTGAAAGGATATTTTAACAAGATAGGGGACCTGATTGTAGTAGGGCCCAACTCACCATAACCGTTTACATTGGATTATTTCAATGGAAAAGCCAAGAAAATGTATAGTGCCCTGTGCCAGGTTCTAGGAGAAGATGAAGAAGTAAAAATGCATGTCCACATAATGCTCATGGTGGTTCAGATTCTACATCCCCACTTATCAGTAGTCTTTGACTATGCCTCTTACATTTCCCAACAAATGCCTGAGGGTTTGGCAGGTATCCAAGATAGTAATATACTTAAGCCAATGGGATGGCATTCCCTTATGATGCATATGTTTTTGTTTAATAATGCTAACTTCTTTGAGGAAGAGATGAACCTGACTAAGTTCCAAGGTGATGAGGACTTGCCTATTCCAATGTGGAGTGTTGATCTATCATGGGACATAAAAGAAGCTAGTTATGTATACTTTGACAGGGTTTTTGCTACTAGGCTTAGGTCATTGTTGTGCAATCAGAATGCCAGGATCCATACAGACATGATGAGGTTGCTAAGACCCATGGAATTTTCCCCAGAGCTAAAAATTGCCCATAATTGGGGAGATTTGATTTTATACCCTATTTCTATAGTGATAAGGGTTTATGGATTCAGGGGAATCCCCAATGTGCTGCCCTATAGAGTCCCACTGAAGATTGGAATAGCAGAGATTATAAGACAATTGGGTGGACTACAGGAGGAAGCCCTAACAGGAAAAATGAAGGGAAGCATTTTCCCTACCCTCACAAGACCCCATCATTTCAACATAGTAAAGGGTGGGTGGGCACAGTTTGACAAGTATTTTGAACCTTACCACTTAGCAACATCTATGTCAAGATGTACAGATAATGAGGATTTTATAATGGGCATGTTCAAGAAAAGAACCAAGTGCTTAAATTTAGAACACCAGTTTAATTTCCCTGAGGATATTGTCAGAAATGTTTTTGATCTAGGTGACCAGGAGGTCAGGAAAGAGAAATGGCTGGTGTACAAGAAGTCTTTGGACTTTGTGCACAATTTTGATAAATCTTATGATCCTTTGAAGGAATTTTTCCCTTGGGCCAAGAAAATTGAGTCCCTGATGAATTTATTTGAGGGAATCATGTAGACCCTCAGTGAGAAGAGACAGAAGATAGTGGAAGCTGAGCCAGAAAAGGCTCATGCTATTTTGAGAAAACTTTCACAAGGAAGAGTGGTCCCACCATGGAACTATGTGGTGTACAAGAGGAGAGGGTACACTACTATTATGCCCAAAGTTGATAAACCCTCTGAATATAAAGGAAAGAGGCCAACAAGTACTAGTGCCCAATAAATGCCCTCTCCCAAAAAAACAAAAGGTGGAGGAAAAGGAGTAGGAGAGTGAGTTGTACTCTCCGTCCCAGTCCCCTATGCATTTTGATGACCAAGCCATTGCTGAGCAATTGGTTCAAATGAGGAACACTGGAAAAGTTTTTGTTACTGCCCAAGAATTACAAGAAGGGATGCCAGAGGCACCAAGGCATACAACTGCTGACTTCACAGTGGCAGAATTCATAGGTAAAGAACTACATCTTGTGACTAAGCAGGCCAGTGAGGAGTTCTTGTCAGATGACAACTTTGTCAATTCTAGGGCATTCATTTAGTTTTTGTGGAGAATTCACATTGATGAGTTCAATACTAAATGCCAAAGGTTGCAAGAAGCTCAACCAAATTATACTAAAGATGACATAGAAAAGGAGGTCAAGCAGGAGCTAGTGTCGAGAATTGACAAAATCGCCCCTGAAGAGGGTAGAGAATTGGTCAAGAAATAGGGAGTCCTCATCCTACCTCAGTGGGACTTAGCTGATGTGGTAGTCTTTGATGCTGTTAGAAAAGAGGAAAAACCACTAAGCACCGCTGGGACATCAATTGGTGCCTAGTTTAGTGAAAATCATGTAGCCTTAGCAATCTGGGGTTTGAAGAAAAAAGATAGAAGAAGAGTGAAAGAAGATGGTAAAATTGGGGATGCATGAAGCCTCATTGTCAAAAGAGTTTGTGATACCTCAGTTACTGAGGTAGCAAACCTTTTCCTTCAAAAATCTAACCTGAGCCTGAGGGTGGCTGAAAAGGAGAAAGAGGCTTATAATAGCCTGAATCAAAAATATGAATTTGTATTGAAGGCCTATAATGATGAAAGGGTTAAATCCCTACAAAAGGACAATAGGATAGCAGTTCTGGAAGGAAGGAAGACAGTTCAATTAATGCCCCAAGTGATGATTGCTCAAGGACCTCACCAAATCTCATCATCCAGTCTGTTTGTGACTTACCCCCCATCCCTTGCACCAGTGAGCCCTACTACACAAGCAATCATTGATGCTAAGAAAGAAGAATTAGAGGCTGAAAAGAACAGGTTGATTGTTGAAAGATCAAGTTCTAAAGAAGAAGACAAAAAGGATCTTGAAGAATCCCCTGCATATAAATAATCTAAAGAATCAGTTAAGCAGAGGCATTCTGACAAGATATACTTTAACCTTAAGAGGTGTGCTGGTGAAGTTAACCTTGCTAATCTTTATTTGATGTGAAAGAGGATTGCTAGCATAATAAGCAAGCATGATGAGGGTAAGGAGCATTGGTGTTTAATAATTGATAGCTAGAAATGGAAGAAAGTCCATGTAAATTCTTTCTACTCCATCTCAAAGGAACATAATAATATGGACATCATTTTGACAAGAACCTACAAATGCCTTAAATTGATGACAAACCTAGACATCAAGAAAAATATGGTTATTAAAAGGATAGAGACCTTGAGAGGAGAATTCTCTAGAGATAGGTATGACATGTTCCCTAACATGTTCAAGAAAGATGGAGGCATAAAGAATGAATCCCTATGGCTAAGGCAGTTGAATGAAACACTAACCAACAAGACAAATAGTATTGTTACATTAGAAAACACAGGTTGGTTTGTGTTAACCATTGACATTCTCAACAAGGCCAAGGCATTTTTTGAATCTTGGGAATCAGAGATTGAGAAGGCCAGTGTTGATTGGGAGGAGTTCGACAGCCAAAAGGATGAGGTTCTCAGCTTCAGTTAGCCGAATGATGAGGTGTTTACCACCTGGGTAAGCAAATATAGTATAGTCACCCCAATTACAGAAAGTACTACAGTAGGAGTGACAACAAGCACTAGTGATGCCTAATAGTCTGAACAAAGGAAAATACATATTTCTGGATTAATGAAGATGAAAAATCTGAGATGATAAGGACCCAACAACTTCAAGGCAGTTGCAAGCATTCAGGCGGTCATGAGACAAAGGACTATATAACTTGTAACAAAGAATTGTCATTCTCTTTGCCTATTTTTTGTCCTATCTACGTAGTGTAAATTTTTTCCTATAGCCTAGTCATCCAAAGCTTGTTGCATCCTTAGTTTCCAAAAGGATTCCAAGATGACTAAGGCTATCTATAAGTATCAAGTTGTATTGTTTGAAAGAGGATAGTAAAATAAAAACTGCAAAGCAGGCTTTTGAATTGAGGTCTAGTTCTTCAAGTCTATAGTCAATCTAAATGTATTGAAATCAGAAAGTTATTAATAAAAGTACAATGGAATTTCCAATCTCAAATTGTTGATGTCTTCTTGCATTCTATTCAGCTTTTGTATATTTGATATGTAAGGCATGTTA
>MU227387.1:0-19530 GCA_018584345.1 Thuja plicata | reverse complement strand
ACTACACTTGCTTTAAACTTGTTCAGAGGTAGCCACCTGGAATTTGTCATCCTTTACACATCACCACCTTCTCCTTCATCAATTGCATTGTATCTATCCTTCCAGGAGGTGTACACCTCATCACTTGACCAAGAGAAACTGATAACTTCATTCTTTTTTTTGTTGATCTCATTCCAACTGGCACTTTCCTTCTCAACTTCCTCTTTTCAGAATTCAAAAAATGACCTACCCTTGCTGATGATTTCAATAGTTTGTGCGAACAAAAGTGTGCTTTCCAAGGTGATAACATTGTTTGTCCTTGTTGCCAATGCCTCATTCATCTGTCTCATCCACAAGGCCTCTTTCTTGATCTCACCACTTTTCTTGAAAATATTAGGAAACATCTCATAACAATATTTTGAATATTCCCTTCTTAAAGTCTCTATCTTTCTTAAGATGATGAGGTTTGAAAAGTTGTGGAAGCCTGCATTGATCCGCAGTGGCTGGTGGGGCTTGAATAAATTTTAAATAGGGTTGAGCTGGGTGTTGGGCTGTACATGGGACCAGACCCATGATGGAAAATTGGAGGAGGAGAGACACCTCTACAACCCCTGATCGTGTGGTCATCTGTGACCCCAAGGGAGGTCCATATGCCGAAGGCCACTAAGGCATGGAAGAATTTAATCAATATGTTGCAGGAGTTTTCAGAGGAGCAGGAGGAAGGAAAAAAGGTGTCCACGAAGATGACACCCATCAAAAGTGTGCGACCACCCGGTGAGCCTTTGAGGTACCAACTGAATAGAGGAGGAGGTGCTGCAATGGGGGCTCATGCAAGTGTAGACATATGGGTTGATACATCACTCCTCGGGGAGAAGGACACACGAGCTACTAGTCGACGCTGGTCCTCAGCCGCAGACGATCGATCCATCCCAAATTTCACCAAGAAAGAATCTGACTCCTAGTTCAAGAAGTAATATGGTGGGTTGGTCATGTGGCGGGTGTTTCTCCATGGTTTTTTGACTTTGTTTTGTGTTGTATCGGGGGGTCGATGCTTTGATGCATCTTTTTGAGTAAAGGGGTTTAATTGCCATACAATATTTACCCAAATTTTGTATTTTTTTTTCTTTGGGATGTTTATATCCCTGTGTCCCTTAGCATTATTATGTATGTCTAGATGTCGGATAGGTAAGTTATGGGTTTGTAATATGACAGCCATCCAGAAAACTAGCCTTATGATGTACTCCTTATCTTTTATCAATATAAAAACTGAAAATGTTACCGATAAAAAAAAAACATTGTTCTCCTCTTTTGACGTACAATAGATAAAATTCAATTATGCCCTCTTTCCCTTCCATCTATCCATGATTTGGTTCCATTTATCCTTATCAGTATTAAACTCATCCATTATGCTAATAATTTTCCTTCCTTACAAGTAAATGGAAGCGGGACTTAAATCCTGAGTACGTTGCATGAGAGTAACATGTATCTTATCAGCATACCTTTGTTGTATCCATGCTTTTTCTTCTTTAAAAGTTGCATAATTCTCATCCCATTTCTTTCTTGATTGATCTACTTTGGTCCTCTCAGCAATTAATATTTCTCTCTCTAATTCCAAGTCTTCTTGTGTATTAGGACTTGATGGCATAGGAGAAGGGGGATAAGTTATAAGTGGACTAGATGAAAAGGGCTGATGTGGATCCTATGTGATCATCCCTTGAGGAGAGAATTGAGTTGTTTTTTTACCTTCCAGGATAATAATTTTCTTATCCTTTTCAACGGATTTTATCCTTTCATCATTATAGGCCTTTAGAACTATCTCAAATTTTGCTCTTAGATCTTAAATCTCTTCTTCTTTCTTTTTAGCTACTTTCATGCTGAATTTTGTAGATTCTAATGTGAGGCTAGCAGCCTCGACCCCTAAAGTGTGTGCAATTATTTTTACTTCTAAACTACCAGAATGTTAAGCTGGATTATGTCCATCAGTCTTCTTATTGTCCCTTTTCTTGATTGACCACATTACTAATGATGCATGGTCTTCACTAAATTTTACACCTGTGGAAACTCCACTAGTGTGCATTGGTTTCATTTCCTTTTTGATGGCATCAAAGACTATTGCATCAAAAATATCCCATTCTTGGAGAATTAGGACTCCATCTTTCCTGACTAATTTGTGGCCTTCTTCAAGAATAATCTTATAAAATTTAGACACCATATCCTGCTTTACCTCCTTCTCAATTTCATTTCTATCCTTGTCAGGCTGATCCTTTTGCCTTTGCTGACATATTTCCTTGAACTCATTAATATGAATTCTCCAGATAAATTGGATAAATGCTCTTTCTTTAATAAACTTATCATCTGACAAAAAATCATCACTATCTTTCTTAGTGATGGGATCTAACTCCTTTCTAGAAAACTTAGCTACTGTCAGATCCATCACTACATGTTTGGGAGCCTCAGGCAGCCCTTCTTACATTTCCTGAGGTGTGACAAAAATATGCAATGTATTTCCCATTTGTACCAATTACTCAGCAATTACTTTCTCATCCATGTGCAGGGGAGATTGGGAAGGGGAGTAAATATTGTCTTGTTGTTGTTCTCCTTCTTCCCTCCTTTGCCTTTTAGGAGATGGAAATGATTGGACATCTAATCTCAGTGGTCTTTTACCTTTTGAAACAGGAGTTGTATCTGTTCTTGGCATTACCAAACTATACCCCTTCTTCTGATGTAAAACATATCTACCTGTTGGAACACCTCTAGCAGGGATGATTCTACTCAAAATTGCCTTGGCCTTTTCTGGCTCTGCTTCCATAACCTTTTCCTTCTTTTGACTTAGAGCTTGCATAATGTCCTCAAACATTGTCATTAATGTGTCAATCTTTTGGGCCCAAGGATTGAATTCCTTCAAGGGGTCATATCCTTTGTCAAAATACTGGACAAATTCTAGAGTCTTTTTATAAACCATCCATTTATATTTTTTAATCTCCTGCTCCTGCAAATTGAATTCATTTATGGTAATGTCTTTTGGAAATTTGAATTGATTATCCAAAGTTAGACATTTTGTTCTCTTCTTGAACATATCACTAATAAAAGCTTCACTATCAGCACATTTCCTTACTGACGTTGTCATATGATAAGGTTCTAAGTATTTGTGTAACTGTGTCCATCCCCCTTTTGTAATAACAAATTGATGCACAATTGTGATGGTGGAGAATATGGTACCCCTTCCTTTTACTGTTAGTGCATCATCCTGTAAGACACCAATTTGTCTAAGTATCTCTGCAAGGCCTATTTTGAGAGGAACCTGATAAGGCAGTATATTTGCCAATCCCCTAAAACCATATACTCTAAAAATAATTGATAGAGGATATAAGATAATATCACCCCAATTGTGTACTATTTGTAAGGATGGAGAAAAATCCTTTGGTCTCAATAGACTCAATACACCTTTAGGGATCCTAGGGTTCTCTGTGAGCAACAAGGCTCTGAGCCTGGAGGAAAATTACCTATCAAAGGTGATGTAGCTGACCTCCTTTCTATCCCATGACATATTTGCATTCCATAATTGAACTAGCATCTCTTCATCATCCTTGAATCTCACTAATTCCATCTCCTCTCTAAAATAGTCAGCATTCTTGAATAAGATCATGTGCATAAGCATAGAATACCATCCAAAGGGTCTAGTTACCTTAGCCTTTTTTATCCCTATCAAACCCTGATGAATTAACTCAAGAATATGGGTGACAAAATAAAAAATAACGGGCATATGGGAATGGAGGATTTGCACAATCATAAACATGTAATGAATGGGCATTACTGTTTCTTTATGCTCTCCAAAAATGTAACACAAGGTGTTATACATTATTTTTTCTCTTGAACTGAAATAATCCAATTTGAAGGGTTTAGGTGTGTTAGGGCCTACTACAATCAGACCTCCTATTTTGCTAAAATATTGCTTCAATGGACCATTTTTTAGGTAGTCTCTCTGAGCTCCATACACTTGTTTTAGAACATCAATATCAATATCATCCATCTGGACAGAAGGGTGATTCAAATTGAACACTTCCCTTATTTCTTCAGCTTTAATGCTCACCAATGCTCTATCATTAACATCCCATATGATCCTAGAAGCACTGTCATATTTCTGTACAATTTGAACTAATATATCTGTATCCATGAAAACACCAAGGACCATTAATTTTCCCACATCAAATTGCCATATATTTCTATCTGGAGCGGAGACATTTATGTAACTAAAGTCTAATTTGAAAAGGTCTAAACTAGACACTAGTTTTAGTATCTCGAGCCAATCTACCTCTGTCACATAAACCCTCTCCTACTTTTAAACGAAGTGACTTTAGGACCGAATCTTTAACCTTCAAAGAATCATGTTTCCTTTATAGATAGATCAACACCATCTTTGGCTTGAGTTAACACGACCATCGTCTGATTGAAATTAACCTGCCTGCATATTACTTAACTATTCCTTTTACTAACTGCAGCTTCTGACTCCCGGTCAAGACACGTGGCAGCTTGGCGTGTTCCCTTGGATGATAGATTGACTCCATCTCAAGCTTGAGGGAATACAACAACTGTTAGATTAAAATTAACTTGCAACACCTTTGTTATCCTTGTTAACACTACATCGAGCCCGCCAAAGACACGCGTCGCTCTGTCGCATTGCCTTAAGAGATAGATCTTTCACATCTTTAAGCTTGCGGCTACACAAAAATCGTCTGATTAAGATTGATTTGTATACCTTTTATGTTGACTTTTCTGACCCCACTTGGTCCCACTGGACATGTGTCACTTAGTTGCGTTCCCTTGTGAAATAGATCGACCACATCTTTGGGCTTGCATAAATGCGACAACTGTTGGATCAAATCAAACTTGTAGGTACTTTATCATCACTTTAAAATAGATGCCAGACCCGCTAGAGATACATGGCAGCTAGTCGTGTCCCCTTGGGTGATAGATTAACTACATCTTCAGCTTGAGGGAATATGAGAGTCGTTAGATCAAAAGGAATTAGCATGACATAGGATACAATGTTTTAAAAGGCCGCAAGTACTCAAACTTAGGAAAAATTAAAGCGTTCAAACTTAGGAAAAATTAAAGCGTTCAAACTTAGGAAAAATTAAAAAGAAAGGTACCCGCTCAACTTAAAAGACGTGAAACCTAACCTTTCAAGTGGCAAAGTGGCCCCATTTCAAACATAATAATAAACTACATGGGCCAATGTTACTTAAGAGAACGATAAAGTAACTCGAAAAAAGAATAAGCTAACAAAGACTTAGGGCATTTTTCCCAGAAAGGATAGAAATAACCTAGGATCTAGGGTTTCATGTATCTTTTACTCATCATGCATGGATTTCAACCTTTTGTAGGAAAATTTGCACATATACCTTAATTGATTTTGACAATTTAGAACACAATCTGCCACTGGGAACCAAAATTTTGCAACAAGACCTAGAAATTATAAATATATCCAACAAAACCAATGTAAAAAATCACCATGCAATGTTCTTTCACCTATGTTGCATGAGCATCTTGCAGCCAACTTATCCTATAAGGACAAGGACGCCTCAACCTTTTCAAACCAAGTTTTTAAACCATCTCCTCAACAACTAGGTTGTTAGTACTTCCTCCATCAACAATCACCTTACAACATTTACCACCAGACTTGCACATAGTCCTGAACACATTCTTCCTCTGACAAGAATCAGCTTGCTTCAAAGGCAGCAAAGTTCTCCTAAGAAAGAGAGTCACACCCTCCACCTTAGGTTCATTCTCAGTAACCTCATTCACCACAACATTTCGGTGACTATCGATCTTCCTATCTGCATGGGGACATTCAAATGACTGATGTCCTTCTTCATCACCATTGTAACAATTACCTCTGAATACACCTCTACCTATCCTTCTCCTTGGTTCAACAGGTTTTGGTTCATCTCCAACTTTTGATTTATCCTTCACCGACTGTTCTTACTTCTCTTTCCCTTAGGAATTACCATGATGTCTTCTCTTCAACCTATCTTCTGCCTTCAATGCATACTGATAAGGATTTTCTACTGATTCAATCTTTAACATACCAATCTCATCCCGGATATTGAATCTCAGACCATTGACATACCTCGCCACCTTTTCCTTAGAAAGTTCTCTATGCCCAGACTGAATAGTCATCTTGTAGAAATCCTCGGTATAATCTTTTACAGTCATCTCCTTCTGTTTCAGATTTTGCACTTTCTTAAATAACTCAAGTTCATAGTTAGTAGGAATGAACTTAGTTTTTAGCTTTGTCACCATCAACCTCAATCGATTGATCTTAATCTCACCTTCTTCTTCTCTCTCCCTCTGCAACTCTTTCCACCATAAAGCAACACGTCCTTTCAAATTATTATGTGCCAATCTCACTCTAAGCGGATCTTCAATGTCTTCCATCTCAAAGTAGTCTTCTAACTCACCAATCCAATCAATCATATCCTCGGGTCTCAATGTGCCTGAAAAATTGGATACCTCCATTCGGTAACTTGTACTCAACCGAACTCTATATCTCCACAAACAATCATATCTATCTCCTCTAGATCTCTCCATCTGATTAGCTCTGTCATCTCCACTAGATCCAGCAGCTTCAAAGTCTTCAACAACTTCTTCATAACCATCATCTGTTCTCAGACCTCTATGTAATCCAACATTTATGATACCTTCTATGATTTAATTTTTCATTTCCGCCATCTCAGATCTAAATCTTTCTGTTATCCTCAATTCCACTTCCTCAGAAAGATCTACAAGCACCCTAGGGTCCAATCTTCTCGGAGGCATCTCTCTAGACTTTTGAAAACCCTAAGCTCCACAAGAAACAAACCCGCTGTGATACCACTTGATGCGGTCAAGCTCAGAGGATCTAGTAAAGGACTGTCCAAACTTGCAGCCAACAATAAGACAACAACAAAAACTCAACAAGACAGAGATATAACTTATATCAATTCATATTCATTTTCAGATTCAATTACATGCAACATATCAGGCTTTAAGGCCTTCCCGATTAGGGCCAAAACAAAAAAAGCATCAACAAGATTTCGTAGGATCCAACATTCTCGTCTACTCTATAGCTAAGTGGAAGAAACTAGATCTAAACTCGTGATCGCAAGCCTCCAAGCAATCTATTGTTTCTATCTACCCACTTACAACTATCTACATCAACTTACAAATTTTTAGCTTATAGCTTACTATCCCCCGATCTCTCCTATCTAATCCCCCTAAACATCAACCTAGACTCTCTTTTATATAAACTTGCCACAAGTCAACATTACAAAGGAATAACATAAATAAACCCAAGTCGGCATCCAGAACACACAACCAACGTGTTATCCATCAGTCGGCCTCCAACGGTCATTAAATTTGCATAGGAGAGTGAACCAATCAAGATATAGGTCCTCACATCACCGAAACACAACCACAAATTAAATGCACCAATCGGCCAGCCCAACAGATAGAATAAACCCTGTCGGTGATCAAGAACACCAAAAATAGACCACTCGGTAAGAGGCACAACCGAGCCAAGCTCCACCAAATAGATACCACCGAGAAACACAAATCACCACTCGGTAACCAAGAGCGAGCAACTAGTCACCGAGACCGAACCAAAAGCAACCAAGCCAACAACTAACCAAGCACCCCAACAAGGAACTCCAAGGCAGTTACCAACCAGATTACCGAGCTCCCAAGCAACAAGTCAACATTAGACCAAAACATGTTTTTGGTGACACAGGATTGCCAACTACCCCAGGATGCTCCTGCATCAACTTTCCACTCAACTCTTCCCTTGAATGACTTCAAAACATTCTTGACTCCCTTACCCATTTGCCTTTTTTCAACAAGTAATACATGTCCCCCAACTCTGACTCCACATTCACATATTTTTCCTTATATTCAATGTTTAGTCCTATCCCCAAATACTTTCACCTAGGAATTCTCTCACTTACTCAATCTATAAACCCTTGAGTTCCTATTATTTCTTGACCCTAGGATTTTCCCATACAATTCAATGATTAGAAGGATTATTGTGCAAAAGGTTGCTGGAAGTGGTTGTGGACAATCAATGTGATCAACCTCTGTAGTTTATTTCATCGTTGAATATCCTACCGATGAACCTCTCATGTCCATCGACACCCATAGTGGTATTTTGATCATCGAGGTGAGTCCTCCCGAAAGTAGTACTCACTGTTTGAGAATTTTGGTCATAGAGGAATCCAATGAACATCAAGGTGACCCCTCAGAATCCCTACCAAATCCATTCTTGACCTTATTGGCATGACAAAAGCCATCGCTAAAGTACCCAACGATGTCCAAAGTCACGATGACGAACATCTATTTTGGTGAGACTCTCACCAATGTTAGATCCTATTACGGTGACATGGCTCACTAGGGAAGTACATAGCAAACAACATGGTCACTACGATGAACCCTTACATCGGCAAGAACCAAAGGAAGTCCCACTGAAATCTATCTTCAAATTGATGAAGTTCACATATAATATGTCTGAGTGACACCTGGCTTTAAGTGTTCTAAAAAGAGTTCCAGAACTGACCGTGGGGCCTTCCAAGAGTTCCTAAACCATAGAGAATTGTTGATGGTTCATGAACTTAACCGTTTTGTCAATGATGAAACAAGAAAGATGTTGATGCCTTGGTTCCACTTAGGCCATCAGGCTCTGATGCCTGTTCTAGAACTAGAAAATGTTGCTTCTTTTCAAACTTACACCTAGTTCCATCCGCCTTTTCGGGTTCCAACATGAATAGTTCCAGAACCGACTGCGGACTCTGCCTTCTTCTTTTTGCAAGTGTGAACTCTTTTTTCTTTTCTTCCCTTTTCATGATTCCAAGTGGTGTGTCGAGAGTATAGTGATTTTCCAGGACTCACGTTAGAACATGATGCCTGTTCTGGAACTTGAACAAATAGATGATAAAACTTGACCTTGGAAATGACTAAGTATTTATTCTAACTTTTTTCTTCCTCCGACATGTAAATGCAAACATGGTGAACCAAGGGAAGACTTGAACAAACATAAATTAAGCCCATGAAGGATCTCTTAGATCAGATATTTGTGATGGGCTAGTGTTGGCAAAAATAGCCTACAATAGCATATATAAATATTATTCTTAGTCCAAATTCTAATAGAAAAATACATACATCAAATAGATCAACACTTAATGATTATAAATCCCTCGAAAAGCCTGAAAAAAACCCACATCAAAATCTCTGATACTGAGAAGGATACGAAGGATGAGAGCTCTGAGGACAGTGACAGAAAAAAGAAAAAGGGCAAAATTAACCCTAAGGCTAAGAAGATGATGCCAGCGGAGGAAACAGAGATTGAATAGGAGACCGAGGATGAAGATAAGGGGACTAAACCCAAAACTGGGGTTAAGAAAAGAAAGAGGGGAGATATGAAAACCCGCAAAGGGAAAAATCCTAGCAAGCGGAAAATCATGCTTTCCTCGGATGAGGAGGAAGACAAGGAGAAGGATGAGGGCAAGGATGATACTAACCCTACTGAGAGCATGAAGAATAAAGAACAGAAGGAGGAAGAAATGGTGAAGGAGGATTCAGGGAAGGGCCTTGAATATAAGAACATTGGGAAGGAGGAAACCCATCACAATGATGAAACAGGTAATACTTTTGAACCTGAGGATTTAGACCATGGTAAAGCCTGCATTACAGATTTTGCTGGTTTAATTAGCAAAATTTTAGGTGATAATGTTGACCTGAAGATTCAAATTGAGGGTATGAGGGGGGAAATGAATATTTTAAAATGTTTTGGTATTGGAGAGAAATCTGTTGCTGAGTGTCTGGGGGAAATGAAAGAAGCTGTCAGAAATTCGAAAGCACAAGTTGATTTGGTGAACAGAGTCAACAATTTGGAAAAGAAACTCAAGGATTTTGAGGACAGAGCTGCTGAAGATGACAGTGTGAGGCAGATTAAGAACCTGAAGGCCAAGGTGGACAAGCTGGAGGACACAGTTCGTAAGATTGGGGACCAATCTCTGAAGAGTCTCAAAGCTTATACTGGGTAGGCCAAGAGCTTAATGGAGAAGCTAGAGCAGGATATTGGCGATAAGGATAGCCATGCTGTCAAGGATCTGGCTGGCCTGGGAACCCGCACTAGGGCTAGCACCAAAAAGATGAACCCAAGGGAGGAAAAAGAGAAGGACAAATGTGACCTCAAAAATACTATCAATCAGATGGAGGTTATGGTGATTCAGGCCCAAGAAATGGTTGATGGCATGTAGCTGTCTTTTCTTGGGCCCTCCCCTTTTTTGTGTTGTCCCTGTTTATTATGTTTATCTTTGGGACTATTGCTAGCTAGTCTGTCTGCTGGCTTTTTTTGTCGGCTGTCTTTTTTTGGTGCCTTGGCACAGTTTTTGTTGTACTTTCTTTGAATATTTGTATAACTCTGTTTAAAGGTTTCAGGTCCTTGTAAAACCTATTTTTACTTAATCAGGAACACTTAATGATTATAATTAATTGAATAAATTCTCACCTGTGAATATTTTATAGTTGATGATCATGTTTGCTAGTATGAAATGAGTCTCAAAAGAGTTATACCCTTGTTCTTTAAAAAAATAAAATAAAATTCTTACATAATGAAATAAGAAGTTAGTGGTGTTATGCCAAAAGTAGATGATTGGAATTATGTTAAAAGTGAAGAGTAAAAAGCAAAATGTTTATATTGAGAAAATGAATTAAAGATAAGATAATATAATCTTTGATAACATGAAAAAATTATGTATAATACATTTCAACAACTTATTTAATATAATAAAATTATTAAATTACACACCAGACTCCAAATATTTCTCTTATTGCTTTGATACGACACACATTAATTATTCAGATTTAATATTTTAGCTCTAATATAAACTAGTCACATAAAAAAATAGAAACAATAATATAAAATGAAAATTAACATCAAGACTAATTTAAAATTGTAGAAATGATTACAAAATTATTTGAACACTTTTTTTTATGACACATTTTACTACTAATATTTTAACAAACATAGCTTCCAACTTATATATTTTAAAAAATTTCTAATCCAAAATTCAAATACCAAATCACATAGTTTCCATATGAAGAGTGAGTAGGCTCATTTGAAATGACTAACATGAACTTCTCTATAATATGAACTTTTTTCAAACATGAACTTATATAACCTTATGTCTCCATGCAACTTCTTGCAATTTTTGCTTGTTGAAGTGTTCTTATACAATTTTTTAATTAAAGAATATTTTGCAATCTTTCCTTATTTTAGTGTAGGTGTTGTTTAAAAATTAAAAATATGTTTTGAAAAAAAGAGGGTTAAAAATAAGGGTTAGTCAAAGAGAAGAGATTTCCACAATCCATGAAAGTAACAGTTAACAATCAAATCCAGAAATTGTTAACTGTTAATAAGGGTTAGGTCACAATTTTTTTGTGTTATGAAATTATTTGGAATCTTCTCCTTCAAAATATGAGTTCCTACTTTTTATCATTGCTTATTTAAGTAGGTAAAAATGGGGTGGGGCTAGAAATTGCCCCATCAACTTAGGAATGTTTTTTGCCATTTGTTAAATATATGTGGAAGTTTAAACTTTTAAGTTGAAGTGACCACCAACTTAAAAAGTTTCTTCAAAAATCTAAGCATTTTCAGCTTTGTAGGCCCACCAACTAGACAAATTATTCTTCAAAATGATGAGTAATTGTTGCTAGCAGAAATAAGCTAAGCAAGAGTATAGGGACACAAGGTAAAACAAAAAATTCTGAAAATTGCTATACAAAATTTTTAAATGATCTAAATCTCGATGACAGATTGATTACCCAAAATCAAAGTTGATGATTCAAAAAATATATTGCAAATATTTAAATAAGCCCCTTTCCTTATCACTATGGACAATGAAATCCATAAAACATCAATTGTGAAACCTTTGTTCCACAAAGAATCTTAGTTGCTAATATTCTTCAAATCATTTTTTATGGAATTCAAGATTTGATTTTGCACAGGTTGGTTTTCATTCTGTTAAGATTTGATTATGCAGATTTCAATGTTTTCCTATGCAAGAAGCAAATAACTTGTAATATCATAGACAACTTGTAAGGATTTTTGTGGGAAAATATTAAGAACCTATAAATTATATTTTAGACTTTGATGTTTTCCTTTGCAAGAAGCAAATAACTTGTAATAATTTTTGTAGGAAAATATTAAGAACATGTAAACTATAATTTAGATGAGGTTTGTACGAGAAACAAGTATTTCTAGAACTTATTTTCTAATCTAAATAAATTGTATAAGAATACTTATTTGACCTAAACATATTTCACACCAAAACTCCACAAATAATATTATCTCAAAAATACTTGTTTCCCACATAATTCAGGTATGAAACATATTTCAAGTCCAAATCCCACCAACAATATAGTCTATTGACTAATAAAAAACATCATAATATTTTCCACAATAATAAAAATTACATTTAAAGATTATTGATGTGTAAGTTATCCCCCACCATTGGTTAGAAACAACATTCATTCAACGGACACGTGGGCGGCGCCTCGATTCCCGTGAAGTTGACGATGGGACCTATTCTGTTCCACTTTCGTCTCTTCCAATAAGATAGACGAATATTCTCCAACTATTACCTTTTTTTGGGTATGTTTTCTCCAATTATTTCTTTTATATACATACTAAAACTTATAAATAAAAATCATATATAAAAATTAACTTTTAAATATATTTTAATATTAAAAAAACCTACAATTCCGACCTCACATATTAATAAAAACCATCTTTAATATTTCCCAAAATAATAATAAAAATTTCATTTAAAGACTATTGATTGGTAACATATTTCACACCACTTGTTAGAATAAACATGCATTGACCGAACACGTGGGCGGCGGCTAAGTTCCCGGTAATGCTGGCCAATAGGGGATAAGTAAACCCGCCATTTACGACGGGCCCACTCTTCCACTTTTCGTAGCTTCCAATAAGATTTACAAGGTAGAAGAGGAATATTCGGAGAGCATCTTCTGTAACGGTTACGCGTGATGGTGTTTGTCCGGATCAACGCGGTTTGACTAACAATGTGGAGCTGCTATAAATGGAGGACAGGCGGAAATGAAGAGCATTCTTTCGCTTGTTGAAGGTGCGAGGTCGGGGAGGGCGTTTAACTTGTCTTGGGCTTTTTACTGTTGTCTCTTCCCAGCAGGTCATGGCTTCCTTTTCGAGTCGATGGCTCAGGCCCGAGGTATGTCATGTTATGGTTTTTTATCGTAACAGAAGAAAATGAATCTAGATCTAGTTAATACGGTTGTTTGCCTGTGGTATTTGCCAATATTTGATCTGCATTCTCCATCCTTTGTTATGAAGGGAGGGCAATCTGCCTGGTTATTGTAAGTGGTTGTTTACCCATCTTTTGGACCTTTTTTCAATGGGGATTCATGTTTTCATTAGAACATTTGATGCCTTTTTATTTATGCAAAATTGACCTAGGAGTTGCATAGGCTGCTGTTGGAGTCTAGGCTTCATTAACAGCAGGGATTATACCTATCCGTTTATCATGATGGTGCACTATCACTTGTTGATTCTGGCTCTGGTTTTATCTACCAAACTTGGTTGTTTGTCTGCGGTATTTGCCAATATTGGATCTCCATTCTCCATCCACTGCTATCAAGGGAGGGCGATCTGCCTGATAATTATATGGGGTTGTTTATCTATCTTTTTGTTTCTTCTCATTAGAACATTTGATGCCTTTTTATTTAGCCAAAATTGACCTAGGATTTGCGTAGGCTGCTGTTGGGGTCTATCCTCCATAACGGGAGGGTTTATACCTATCCATTTATCATGATAGAGCTCTATCATTTGTGGATTGTGGCTCAGGTTTTATCTAGCAAATCCAGTTGTTTGTCTGTGGTATTTGCCAATATCGGATCTCCAATCTCCATCCTTTGTTATGAACGGAGGGCAATCAGCCTGATAATTGTCTGTGATTGTTTACCCATCTTTTAGTTTGGAGGGCAATATGCCTGATAAGTGCATGTGGTTGTTTGTCTTTTGGTTTTTTTCTCTAGGGAAATTCATAGTTTCATTAAAACATTTGCTGCCTTTTTCTGTAGCCAAAATTGACCTAGGAGTTGCATAGGCTTCTGTTGGGGTCTACCTCCATTAACAACAGGGATTGTACCTACCCGTTTATCATTATATTGCTCTATCACATATGGATTGTGGCTCAGGTTTTATCTAGCAAATCCGGTTGTTTGTCTGTGGTATTTGCCAATATTGGATCTCCATTCTATCCTTTGTTATGAAGGTAGGGCAATCTGCCTGATAATTGTATGTGATTGTTTACCCATCTTTTAGTTTAGAGGGCAATCTGCCTGATAACTGTATGTGGTTGTTTACCCATCTTTTGGTTTTTCCTCAAGGGGGATTCATATTTTCATTATAACATTTTTGATGCCTTTTTATTTAGCCAAAATTGACCAAGGATTTGCATGGGCTGCTGTTGGGGTCTAGCCTCCATCAGCAGCAGGAATTATACCTGTCCATTTATCATTATAGCGCTCTATCACCAGTGGCTTGTGGCTCAGGTTTTATCTTTGCCCTTTCTGAAGGGGTGAGAGAAGTTTAATATAACAGGCCTTTTATTCTACCAGGTTATTTCTCTAAAATTTGCAGCGTTTTTGTGTGCACATCCATGCATCATTGAACGTGCTTCTGGTTAGAGTACCTGACGCCTTTTAATTTAAGTCTTAAATGCTCAATTGACCGAGAAAATTCATTCGCTTTTGATTGCCTCAAAGATCAATTGATTGAACCCAGTGTTTCTTCTTGTTCGTGGCTCCACCTTACCCTTAGATTCTGCCCATTACCGCTCTGCCTTAACACTGTATTATGCTCAGCTTTTTATCATTGCTTTTTTTTGAAGAGGTGGGAATGGGGCATACAGGAATATTTCCCCCCCAAAATTATGTGTAGAATAAACATCTTCAAGGAAAAAAGCACTTTTTGAACCTGATTCTTTGACCTTATGGCTTATGGAATTTTGGCTATTTGAACAATTTTCTAGTTTAATGGAATATAACTTGTTTTTTGTGGTTCCGTAGAATGGTCTGGTTTCATGAACAACAATAAAAATAATTTCGATTGAGTTTTCAATGGGTTTAATAGTAGTATAATACTTCTGTCAAGACTCAAGTTATTGTTTGGATTCTTGGGGTCTCTGATCTCTGCTTTGCTGTATTAATGCAGCTTTAGAATTTTTGTTGATTTGTATATGTGGGTGTTATGTTTGATAACCTACAGAGGTTTTGGATTTTATGTGCCATGGTTTTTAGTTGTGTGTGATTATGCTGCATTTTAACCTTCAGAAGAGTTATTTATACGATGTTGAGGTTGGGAAATTTTCTTCTTATGGGAAGAGGAAACATTTATCTGTGCCTTGAGAAGTTGAGATGGATCCGAGCAAGGACATTTCAAATGACATCATATTATAACTTTTGAATTCAATGTTATTTCTTGGCATTGCTCTCTGCATTTATGCAATTTCTCCCATTCAATAGATCTTATGAATTTCTCAAATGGTTGGCTCGTCCTTTAAAACAAGCAAAGCGTGGTTGTTTGTCCCAAGGAGCAAGTTGTGCTGGGAAACAACATAATATAACCTTATCAAGGCATGATAAGCATGGAAGCAGTAACTACTGTTGAGATCATGAGCTCTACCGGAGTTTTATGTATCAGTCTTTAATACCACGACCTTGCATTTTTTATGTTAAGGCTCCTGACCATTACTATTCACCACCTTCTTTCCTTGTTTGGTATTATTGTTTGCCCTTCTTGTTTAAATATACGAAAGACTTCTTATCAATTGTAAGTCACTTCTGATTGTAGTTTGCACTTTGTCACTTACAGGCTTATCCTATATTTGCGGCTACTGGGCTAGCTGTTAGTATGTGCTGCTTTCAATTGTGTCGCAATTTGTTCACCAACCCAGAAGTGAGGTATGCAGAGTGTCTTTGTGTTAGAGTCCATTCCATTTGGTTTGATCTAATTGGTTTAATCTCTTTTTTTCTTTCTGCTTGCAGGGTAACTAAAGACAACCGAACTGCAGGAATTCTTGAAAACTTTGAAGAGGGAGAGAAATACGCCCAACATTCACTCAGAAAATTTGTCCGCAATAAGTCCCCTGAGATCATGCCATCTGTAAACAAGTTCTTTACTGAGTCAAAATGACCAATTCTTTATTTGGTAACTTTGCTAAGTACCAAATACCACAACAACTGGAATTTACATTTATGGCCAATAAAATTGTGGCAAACATTTCATTTTTTGAGTAATGGTGGGTTTTATGTAGGTCAATTTTTGTGGCAGTATTAGAAAGAGCCACAAGAATAATGGAGTTGAATCATCGGGAAACTTATCTAACACTTATTTTCTATTGTTATTCTCGGGGAATGATTATATGGACATGGTAATGGATCATTGGACTTTTGCTTCCTATTGGAATAATGATTAAGTTCATTTCTCTGAAGTAGACTGTGAATGCCATTGAATCTATAAATGGGTAATCTATTCTAAGGACTATTAACTGTTCTTGTTTGTTTTTGAAGTGCTATACAATTGTTACCTCCTGAGATTTATAAGATGATAGCATTTAGAATGACAGGCTTAACAGCTATAGGCATCTTAAGAATAATCGCAAAGGCAAAATGATCAAGCATTTAAACATTATCATTATGTGATAATATGTTCTGCCAAAGGTTTTTCAGAATAGTTTTCGTATCCTACACAAACGAAAATGATGATAATAATTATTGTGTACAAGTTATTGCTGAAGGTTTTCAGAACAAGAACTTTCTAACAATGCAGTCCATACAGAATCACACGAAAAATTTATAAATGAAGCAGATATCTTGAGGCTAGATAACTTGATAAGAGTAAATGGACATGGACAAAGTTGAAACTTGATATTGGTGGGTCAACACTTCCTATATACCATAGGAAGATATGAAGCAGAAAATTGCTAGTCCGCGAATAATTCGATTTCACTTGTATACATGTTGAGGAAATTGTACTGAATTAGTTGAAGTGAAGCTAAATAATTGTTTGATCATAGACTCACAGCTGTGATGTTTATGTCAGTTCTTTCTGATTTGCTTTAGAATAAAACACTTTCATTTCTCTTCTGCCTTAATATAAAATTCTGGATATGCCTGTTTTTTTGTAGTTGTAGGGTTGTTTCTAAGCCCAGGTCAAATAGCGATAACTTCCCTTTAATTTGGGTAGAAACTAGGGAACCAAAATAATGAAGCTACCCTGCTACTTGGATATCAGAGTGATAATGGGGGTTAGAGGAATTAGAATCTGTAGGCAAAGAAATGTGCAATGCAACTTAAAAACCACTATAATGGAAACGAAGTCCAGTTGGTAGGAGCAATTGTGCTTTACCAGAGTATGTGTATAAATAACTTGTAATGGTTGCACAAGGCTGGAGTGTTAAGTCTGTCGTTTCGGAGGCTTCACCAGATGATGCTGGTCTTGTGGGTGATTGGTGAATCACTAAACCTCTGGTCTGTGTTGTTTTGAGGCATTTGTTGTATGTCATTATAGTAGTGCTCATTGTATTACCCTGTTCGCAGGATTTTTGTTTATATTATCTCTGCTTTTCTTGCCTCTTGTAGATCTGTTAGGCAGTTATAGTTGTTTGTTTAGGACTGTTGTTATCAATTTTTTAAAATAAAATGGTTGATGGCCCCAATAGATCCCTCATTATTACCATCAAATAAAAAATTCAACTTGCTCAACCACCAGTTTCTATTTGTCTCTTTCATCATCTCCTCTTAGTCAGCAAAAAAACAATCATAGCATCTTGAATTACTGTGGAGAAAGGTTTGGCTTAATGGCTGACAGCTAGATTTAATTATTTTATTCGTAAAGGTAGTGACCCATTTGAAAACAGCATTTTTAGCTATTGCTACAACCTGATTTTGATGCAATATGCAGACTGTATTTTGAAAAAAGGTAAGGCTGTTGTGGTCACTTAGTAATAATTTTTTAAGGGATGGGATGCTTTGATAGAAGCACAATATTCAGCATAAAGTGTAGAAAAGTAGGGAATTTCTCGGATTTTTAGGATTATATGTAGATGGCTCAGCCTTGAAAGAATATTGCAAGAGCTAGGCATTAAACTGTAAAATCCAAAGTATTAAAGTAAAAAAGTTTAATTTAGCCAATAAGAAGGGTTCTATGTAAAACGAAAGGATGTGTACAGAATGCTAATTCTGGAATCAACTACGTATGTTTTTGTATCAAGGTTTCACTCAGGAAGAAATTTTAGTCCTTTTGTGATGGCATGGCTAATCTTCAATCTCCACAACAGACCATAACACACTGGACCAATATTAAATACATAGTTCCAAAAAAGCAATTAATTAAAAGTATAAGGGCACACAGATCTAAATTGGAAGTATATCATCCATTCAAATAGTTTCGACATGCCCAATGTATTCATCCCAAATAGATAAAGTGAAATTCAATTAGCAACAACATGGTTGCAGTTTGCTTTTGAGACAGAAAAAAACATATTTTGCATTAGGTCTCCATTCTAGTTGTAGTCTGCCACACTCAAGTGACATTGGAATGAAAGAATACAAAAGGAACTCAAAGTTTGTCAAGCTAAACTGAAGCGTGAAGTAGAACCCATATTAACACAATGGCCCAGTTTCAAAGGCTGGTGGAGATGCTCCCTATGGTAGTGCAGCTTGGCATATTTGGCAGAGAAGTTAAATTTGCATGATTGATCAAATCTATGGAGGCACGAAGAATTAGTTATCTTACCACCGAAGAACACTGTATTGAAGGAAGAAGGTCTACACTCCAAATATAGTGAGGCATTTACAGAAAAATGAAAAAAACCAGACTCGCTGACTTTGGTATAATGGATATCCATTAGGCCAGGCAGCTAAAACAAAAGGAAGCCCATATGTGTGATATAAACCCTATGGAAAGTCTAATTCTAAATTCCAATTGATGATATAAGCAAATAGTAACGATTATGAATCACAACTTCTGACCTCAATAACTCTGCGGACCCTGTAGTTGTTAGTTCATCGAGCCCAACTGTATCCTTAATATATACGTACTTTTCCAATGATGGTAATTGGAGAATGTTGATTTAGCCCGTTTCTTTAATGTTGGCTTCTATAGTTTCATGCTGCGAAGTATGTACGTTGTTAATGAATGTATTGAACCGCTGAGTAGCGCAGATGTCCTGGAGTGATTTGTCTTAGCAGATTGCTGCGATCAACATAGGAATATTATTGATGGTTTTGACAAAAAAATAAAGCAATTGAAAGATTCTTCAATGTATATTATTTGCACTGTAGAAAAAACAGAGCAGAAACAGAGTATAACTGTAAAACAGAGAAGAAACAGAGTAACTTTTCAACTCTCTGAAATTACAATATGCATTATTAAGAGCACTATAATTTTCTTACATACATAATGCATGGACGCTG
>MU227386.1:6931154-6955185 GCA_018584345.1 Thuja plicata | reverse complement strand
TTAATAAGTAGGAGATATTTTCCATAGCAAGTCAAATTGTGATATTGCTATCAAGATTCAACTGTGTTGTTTTTTGAGTCAAACTCATTAACCCGTGATTCATGAGTAGTGGTTCACATGAACCCATATTTCATGAGAATGAATGGAACACTTAGCACTCATTGGCTCTAGGTGATGCTCACAGAGGTGAAGCACCGGGACTTCCCGAGAGGTCACCCATCCCAGTACGAATCCAACTTGAGTGCACTTAACTACGGAGTTTCCTCCATGGTTAAACCCACTCTACTTGCATCCTCATTTGAAAAACCTTCACCAAGTGTTGTGCCTTATGAACCATCCATTAGAAAGCCCCTTAAGCTCATCAGTTGATAAGCTTAAGGGGCTTTCTAATGGATGGTTCATAAGGCACAACACTTGGTGAAGGTTTTGCAAATGAGGATGCAAGCAGAGTGGGTTTAACCATGGAGGAAAATTTGTAGTTAAGTGCGCTCTAGCTGGAGTGGTACTGGGATGGGTGACCTCCTGGGAAGTCCCAGTGCTTCACCTCTGTGAGCATCACCCAGAGCCAATGAGTGCTAAGTGTTCCATTCATTCTCATGAGAGATGGGTTTGTGTAAACCACTACTCATGAATCAAAGGTCAATGAGTTTGACTAAAAAAATACACAGTTGAATCCAAGTAGAATTAAAAAAAAATTAATTGGTCAAAAATTTTTTAAAAGAAAAATTAGCATTGGTCGAAATTTTGACCATTGGACTAAATATTTCGACGGGATTGCTATGCTTTCCACCAATGAAATGGTCAAAATTTCAACCACTACCACGCTTCATTTCTACCAAATAGTGGTCAAAATTTTGACCATTCGACTAAATATTTTGACGGGATTGCTATGCTTTCCACCAATGAAATGGTCAAAATTTCAACCACTGCCATGCTTCATTTCTACCAAACAGTGGTCAAAATTTTGACCATTCGACTAAAGATTTCGATGGGATTGCTATGCTTTCCACCAATGAAATGGTCAAAATTTCAACCACTTCCACGCTTTGTTTCTACCAAACAGTGGTCGAAATTTCAACCATTCGACTAAAGATTTTGACGGGATTGTTATGCTTTCCAGCAATGAAATGGTCAAAATTTCAACCACTGCCACGCTTTGTTTCTACCAAAGATTAGTCAAAATTTTGACCATTGCACTAAAGATTTCGACAGGATTGCTATGCTTTCCACCAATGAGATGGTCAAAATTTCAACCAATGACACGCTTCATTTCCACCAAAGATTGGTCAAAATTTTGACCATTGGATTAAAGATTTCGACAGAATTGCTATGCTTTCCACCAATGAGATGGTCAAAATTTTGACCATTGCATGGTCTCAATTTTGACCATTATAAAAATAACGACGATGATTCTTGTCAAATTAAACAAGAGCTATAGTCAAAATTTTGACCTCTATTTTGGTCAAAATTGCGACCAATAATAAAAACGTCAAAAATTTGACCAAAAAAAAATGACGAAAGATTTGGTCGTGAATTCGACCAATTACTGTCAAAATTTTGACCAATTTTCATCAAAATTTGAAGTCAAATTTACTAGTGGGCAGTACACCCCGACGAACAGAGATCTTCGAGAGGAAAGTCATAGTGATGCCTAAGCAAAAAACCCAACAAGCTCTACCAATGAGAAGAATCACAAGCATTACTGAGGAGAAAAACTTCACAGTGATGCCCGATGGACAGACAATCCCAATGGAGATGCCCGAGGAGAACTGAAGTGTTGACCGAAGCTAAAAAAGAGTTAAAGCACCGAAAGGAACTGAAGTTCAGAAATGATAAAAGAATTGGTTGGAAAGAGCTAAAAGAGGAGTTAACTAGTTGTTAATATTGTTTTCATCGACAATTTAAAGCTAGAGATAAGTAAAATATTTAAAGCTATTTTATTCCAGTTGTCAAAGAGAAATCTATGGGATAAAACTAAAGTAAAGATTTAAAGCAAGATTGGCTGAAATTGTGGATCACGCCAAGAACAAGAAAGTCAAGAAATGAGAAATGGTGAAATCATGTCTATAAAGAGACAAGCTAATTCATTTTGAATTAAGGGGTGAATAGAGAAAGAGGATGCTGAAGAGAAATTGATGAAGAAAGAAGACTTCAATCAGACTTGATCAATCAAGCTGAAGAACAACTAATTCTATGGACACCGAGCAACAAAGAAGCACAACATCACTGCGAAAAAATAATTAGAGCAAAGGTATTGAAAAGATACATTTATCAGAAAGGTATTTTGAGCTTACAATAGATCTAAAAATCTGCAAAATATAGTTGTATATGTGAATAGATCATTTACTATTTCAGTTTAACCATTGGATCAGAAAGTCTCTTAACCGAGCATGACTTAACAATCCTTTCTATATTGAGATACATCCCAAGGAGTATCAAAAAGTTTGATCATGAAGATAGCATGAGATTCCAGATACCATTTGACAAAATACATTGGGTTTGGTCATAAAAGGTAGCATAGAGATGCCCGATATCAAGTGACAAACTACTCTATTTAAATCCTCTAACAAGGTCACACCTAACAGAGTATTGGTAACCTTTAACATGGTTGTCTCTTCACCGAGCTCACTTTAGAAGAGTGAAAATTTTGGGTTACTGGTCCAAAGTGGTTTTTCCCTTAACAGGGGTTCCACGTTAAAAATCCATGTGTCAATGTGTTTATGAGTCATTACTTTGGTGTTTTGTATTACATATAACTAATCTGGATTGATCGGTATACACTAAGTTATTTACTGCATTTTGGTAAATAAAAGACTGCTAATTGGTAAACAGTAAGAATAAGGTTTAACATAGAACTCCAAGAAATAGTTATTTGTTAAGATTATTTCAAGCCATTCATCTTGTAGGACTGAAGATAAATAGAGGCTTAATATTGTGGTACTAAGTTTTTGGGTTGATTTATTGGAATATTTTTGAGGCCACTGATTCACCCCCCCTCTTAGTTATTCTAATAGATTTTACTATTTCCTCTTGCAGCATTATAACTCATGTATATTCTTGAAGCACTTGAAAGGATAATTATAGTGAATTATTTGGGTTGATAGAAAAGGTTTGAGTTGAGTTTACAATTTTCAACATTAATTTATTTAAGTAGTTGTGTGTGTTGCAATTGTGTAGGTCTCTTTCATGTATTTTCCCTTCCTACAACATAAGTGATATGACTCTTTGAGAGACTTAGTACACAAATCGTGCTATCCCATTTCAAGTATACATCCCTGGGTTGATAATTCAAATGCACTCCATGATAGGAAAAGTAATCCTTAGTTTGAATACACTATTCCTAGGATAAGATTTGGCATGATTATTATTACCTATTGTGGGGATGTTCATTTTTGGCCCCACAGTTGAGGATGGTGTCAATCTAAAAACCTTAATGAGTCATGTTTCATTTTTTTAGATAGTTCCTTGTTTTCTAGATAGTAGTTTGCAGTCCTGAACTTGCTTCACAAGTTTACATAATTACTTGCATGCATCGAAGAGGAAGAAGATGAGATGTACATGGCAGATTTCTTTCAAGAGTATCTGCTAATCTGAATGAAGAAGTTGAATTAATTTTTTTTGACGCAAGTCTTGAATTTATTACAGCATCTTCCTATGAAGCAGAGCCTTTTGATCCAGTTGGCGTTTCACCTTTTGCTGAAATTTTGGCCAGTTTTCTTGATAATTCCACTCCAAGTGCATCCATCATTCATAATCTTGTGGCTAATGTTCCTTTCCAGGAGCAACTCCAAGTCCAAATACCTCCAGTAATGGCACAACCTACTTTACCATTTCCTCTTCCTAGCCTTATAAATAATGCTAACCTCAAGAACATACCCACTGCTGCACTTCCAAAGTTCTATGGACTAATAACTGAAGAACCTAACACTTTTTTGTTTGAGTTTGACATTTTTTGTCAAAGATTTGACTACAAAATTGATCATCACAAGATCAAGTTGTTTCCAACAACATTAAAGGAGTCCGCCCTATGATGGTTTATAGGATTAGGAGCTAATGCAACAACCAATTGGGATAAGATGTAGAATCTGTTTCTGCAAAAATACAAAGAGTATTGCAAGGGGGTGACCTGAGAGGAGATGACATTTTTTGAATGTCATAGAAGGAAGATGAAACTCTAGAAGACTATGTTTCATGCTTCTTGTATAACCTACAGAAGAATCCACAATCTGTGTTGGAGGAGGATTCACAAAAACTCATTTTCTTGAGGGGAGTAAATGATAACTTCCTAGAAGCATTGGACCTCATGGCTAGAGGAGATATATCCCAATCTTCCTGGGATGATCTTAAGAAAATTTGTCTCAACTATTCAATATTAACTGTAAAGAAGGGTAGAAGATTTTGGTCTACACTTGCTAAGGGGAACAACTCAGGCATTTCCAAGCTGGAAATCTTGAACCTACTATCAGATTTCAAACAAGATATCATTAATGATGTTGCTACACCCCTGGATACAATGACTACCAAGAAGAAGCATGCAGATGCCAAATCACAACTAGTTGAGTATTGTCCTCACTGCCACAAGAAGAAGAAAGATTGTGGGTGCAAGCTGGTGGCAAATTTGGAGAACCAACATCTTGCTACTGAGTACAAGAAAATAGAAGGAGATGATGAGAAAGTGTTCTTTGTTGCTAATTGACGGCCATGGGATTCAAGACAAGGTATGGCTCAGGAACCCTTGCAATTTTATAGTCCTTATAATAATCAATGGCAGAACCAAAATTATCAAAATCCTTCTCAGTACTTCCAACCTACTTGGAACAATGCCCGACCTAACCAACAACAAAATTGGTGGCCTAATCAACGGTAAAATCAGTGGCCACAACCTCAAAATCAATGGAAGCCACCACAAGGGAATTGGAAACCATATAACCAATGGAGAGGACCTCAAAAATGTCATGATAAAATTCCTATTTATCCACCCTTACCACCTCCAGTGTCTCAAGCTGCAATAATGCCACCTCCTGTGGCCACAAGTCCTACTCCAAAGCCAACCCAATTACCTACTCAGCCACAACCCAATCCTAACAACAAGCAACAAAAAAAGCCAATGTATGCTACTGATGCTCAGCAGTACCCTTCCTATTCACTATAGATATCTGATATTTACTTGAGATCTAGTACTACTCTACATGCACCTGAACCTCCTATTATAACAGAAGTTCTAAACATTCCTGCAGCACTAGCACCACTTCCAGAAGCTAATCTACCAAATTTTGTCCAACCAAATGATATACCAAGTCATTTGATGTTCACACTTCATTTAATCCTCCCTTTCCACAAAGTCTTAACATGGAAAAACATATATCACAAGAAGAAACACCATTTGTTATCCTTGAGCAGTTGAAAAACATGCATATCTAGATTCCACTATTTCAAGCTATCAAAGATGTTCCTATTTATGGAAAATCCATTAAAGAAGCATGCCTCAAAAAGAATGGACGTAAGAAAAAGGATCCCCAAACAGTTCATGTTATAGGTCAACTTGCAAATATTATATTGGGAAAGATAGTTGTTCTAAAGTACTCTAACCCTGGAAGCCCAGTTGTTGATCTTATAATTAATGGTCAGTCTGTGAAGAATGCTCTAATAGATTTGGGAGCAGCTATAAATGTTATGACTAAGGATACCATGCATAGGTTGAGCATAGAAAGATTGAGAACCACTCCAAAAGTATTATAACTTGCAGACAATTCCACTGTCAGCCCAGATGGCATCATAGAAGATATAACAGTCACATTGGATTCCTAGGAATATCCTGCTAACTTCCTGATATTATCACCTAAGGTAAATTTTGATGGTTATCTAGTTATCCTTGGAAGACCTTGGTTAGCCCCCAATGATGCCCATATTAGTTGCAGATCAGGTAACATGATAATTTCAAATGGCCAAGCAATCAAGAAGCTAGCATTATATCCTCGTGCCCAACCCCAATCAGATTTGAGTACTCCTATTTGGCTAGATCTGGGAGATGAGGAAGAAGAGATAAATTATGTTGCTAAACTAATGTTGTTACACAGACAATCCTTCATGAAATTTCAAGAAGAAGATGATGTGATTCAAAGTATCCTTACCAATGATTGTGTCATAGAAAAAGATATTTCTAAAATCTTTGTTCTACAATTGTCTACCTATGAAGACTGTGTTTTTCTAATAGGCCCTGATATTATCCATCAATTACTACCCTGTGAGATATCCACAAGCCCAATACCTGAGGTATCAATTCTAGAGCTGACAAAAAATGTGGAACTCTCTCCTGGTCATAATCTTCATGTTAATAGTAAACTGCCACCACAGCAATTGGCATTGTTAACTCAACTCCTTTATAAGCATGAAAAAGCATTTTCTTGGGACTATGGAGACATGATAGTCTTGAACACAAAGATCTAGACACATAGAATCTACATCAATGAAGGTATTCTACCACTCCGCCAACCTCAGAGAAGAATTAACCCAGCCTTAAGAGAAATCATAAAAATAGAGTTGTAGAAGTTGTTGGATGCTGGTTTTATTTATCCAATCTATGATAATAAATGGGTATCACCTTTGGTCATAGTGCCTAAAAAGGGGGGTAAATGGATAATATGTGTATATTATAGGGAATTGAACAATGTAACAAAGAAATACCATTTTCTCTTTCCATTTATTGATCAAGTTCTAGACACCTTAGCTGGTAAGAAGTACTTCTCTTTTATTGTTGGATATAATGGTTATAATTAGATTAGCATTGATCCAGAAGATCAGGAGAAGACAACATTTACATGCACTTGGGGAACATATGAAATGATACCTATTGTCTTATGTGATAAACATTAGCATTGCTCCAAAAGATCAGGAGAAGACAACATGTTACCTATTGTCTTATGTAATGCACCAGCCACTTTCCAAAGGGTTGTAATCAACACTTTTGCTGATATATCACATGATTGCATGGAAATATACATGGACAAATTCACCACATTTGGTGTTACTTTTGAGGAAGCTTTGAAGAACTTGGAAAAAGTGCTAATCGGATGTCAAGAGAACAACCTGTCCCTCAATAGTGAGAAATGTTTCATGCTGATGCAAGAAGGAGTGGTGCTGGGACACTTCATCTCAGAAACTAGCATCCAAGTAGACCCTGCAAAAATTGAGGTAATTCTCACATTTCCTACACCTACTAAGGAAAAATATGTTAGATCCGTTTTAGGACATGCTGGCTATTATGGGCACTTCATCCAAAATTTTAGTCAGATAGCTAGTCCACTATACACCTTGCTTACAAAAGAGGTTGAGTTTACATGGACATCAGCTTGTGATGAATATTTCCTGCAGCTCAAGTCCCTTCTGAAAAATGCACTAGTGATTATGGGGCCTGATTAGTCTTTACCATTCCAAATACATATCGATGCTTCTGACTATGAAATAAGAGTTGTCTTAGGAAAAAAGTCGAATAACCTTTAAAATGCTATTTACTATATCAACAAAGGTTTACATGGACTAGAGTTAAATTATACAATTACTAAAAAATAATTACTGATAGTAATTTATGCTTTGATTAAATCTCTCCGTTATGTAACATTCTATCCAATCTTTATTCATACTGACCATGCAACAATAAAATATTTTATTAAAAAACCTGCCATCTCAAGCAGGCTAGCAAGATGACTTCTTCTTTTGCGGGAATTTGACATTACCATAATTGACAAGCCAGGGAAAGAAAATGTAGTAGGTGATTATTTGTCTAGACTCCAGAATACTGACAATGATACTTCTGTGATCAATGACACATTCCCTGATGAACATTTGTTCCACATTTCTATCAAGAGTCCATGGTATGATGATATAGCTAATTACCTTGCAGCTGACAAGATGCTTACACATTTCTCTCCTAAGGACAAAAGAATGCTTGTTGAGAAAAGTTTTCAATTCTCTTGGATTGACAATACATTATTCTATACTAGTCTAGACCAAGTCATGAGAGGGTGTGTACATGAAGATGAAACATTTGATATCCTCCATGCTTATCATGACGAGCCATGTGGAGGACACTTTGCAGCTAAGAGGACAACTCTAAAAAATATTAACAATAGATTATTACTAGCCCACACTTCACAAAGATGCAGAAAATTATACAAGAAAATGTGATAAATGCCAGAGGATGGGCCATCCAAAAAAATCATATGAAATGCCTTTACATCCACAAGTGGTTGTAACACCATTTGATAAGTGGCACATGGATTTCATTGGTCCTATAGACCCTTTAATCTAATGGAAAGTCCTACATTTTGGTATGCATGGACTATCTAACCAAATGGGTTGAAGTGAAGGCCATGAAGCATGCACATGATCATAAGGTAGCATAGTTCCTGTATGAAAAAATCTTCACCCGTTATGGTGTGCCAAGAGAGGTTGTAACTGATTAGGGAGCACAATTCACATCAAACCTGATCATAGAAATCATGAAGGAACACACTATCAAAGACATGAAGTCTATTCCCTACCATCCTCAAGCAAATGGTCTGGCGGAAGTCACTAACCGAGAAATTGAAGCAATTCTAACAAAAATAGTTCACCTGCACCGACATGACTAGAGAAGACAAATTTCAGAAGAAATCTAGGAATACAAAACCACATGGAAGAAAACCATAGGATTCACTCCATTTGAATTACTATATGGAAAGAAGCAATATTACCAATTGAGTTTGAGCACAAAACATTGCGTACTGTGCTGGAGTCAAACATTGACCTTCCTGCAGCACAACAAGATAGACTGCTACATCTCAACTCCTTGGAAAAAATGTGGAAATCTGCATTGGAGCGCACAGAAATAGTATAGATATAGAGGAAGAAGTGTCATGAATCCCATATTAAGAACAAATAGTTTCAAGTAGGTGATTGGGCATTACTCTATGATTCTAGATTCTAAGAGATACTAGGCAAGTTACAAACTAGATGGTTGGGTCCATATGAAATAGACCATGTCTTCGCCAATGGAGCAGTCTAGTTGACAACTATTGATCTAGTGCATTTCAAGTTATTGGTCAATAGGCATCAACTTTGTCTATATCATCAGCCCAAAACCAAAGATGACTTCCTGCAATAATTTAGGGATACAACTCCAAATTCTCAACATGTAAAACTTCCCTTCAACATAACATTCCTTTGTGTATGTTCATAATAAAAAATTCATTTTAAAATGAAGTGCCATTCTCCATTCATATTCTATATTCTTATTTCCAACCCATTCCATTTCTATACCTTCCACCCACCTATCCTCCACATCATCACCTATTTTTGTATTTCAATGTTTCAAATATGAGCCATATCAGTTGATGCATACATTTGCCGCACTTGTTCCACTCTTGCCACCTTTTCCGCGCATGTGGTAACCAAATGACAAATACAAATTTTCAAATTATTTCCACTTTTAGCACATAGATTCTAGTAATTATATCTAATATTGTGATTAATCTATAATTAAGGCATTACGTCAGTTCCTTACCCCATTCCAAGAGTGACAAGTGTGGACACTTGTCTTAATTTTGTAGGGGCAGTGAAGTGTATTAAGTTCACATATCATTTCTAGTTGTCCCTATCATTTCTTGTGAGATTACCTATCAACTCAAATATGTACTTGTGCCTTGTTTCATTAAGCCCTTTTAATTTCTTGCAC
The DNA here is from genome assembly GCA_018584345.1 of Thuja plicata. NCBI lineage: Eukaryota > Viridiplantae > Streptophyta > Pinopsida > Cupressales > Cupressaceae > Thuja > Thuja plicata. The sequence continues at coordinate 6,945,473 of MU227386.1, read as the reverse complement.
AAGTGTCGTACCATAATCCCTAAATAATCCCAAACTTTATGACTTGATGTGACCCTGAAAGGACATAATTAAGCTATGTGAAAACTTGCACTTAAACTAGCACTTAAATTTATAATTCTTTCTGTTAAAGAGTCATTATTATTTTTTATGTCAAATAAAATAGAAAGATACCAAGGAAAAAATTTGTAGTTTCAAAAAGTGCAGTTTGAAAGCTTAAATTCAAGGTGATTCAAAAGGGAATAAGGAATTTGGAAATTGAAGAGCAGAGGAAATTGAGAAATTGACAAACTACAACAGAAATTTGAAGGAAAACATTTGGAACAAATGGGAGGGAAGTTAATGTGGCATGAGCCCATGGTTCATGGCATTCTACTCATGGATGTTGAAGCAGTTCAGAGGTTCAATGCATGCAGATGGCTGGAGTATTTCCTGCAACTGCCAAAATTTGATGAGTAGGTAGCAACATATTTTATGAGTACATTTGAAGAGGGAAAGACAACTATATGGGGTTTAACAGTTGTTGCAACAGAGGAACACATAGAAGAAGTAACTAGATTGCCAGTAATTGGGGAACATTATCCTAATGAGCATGACAATAGGTCAACTCGAGCCTAGTTTACTCTTCCTACAAACCCTCCATTGGAGATAAACAAGTAAGGATGAAATTGCATGTCACTTCTCCCACCATTCAATGAGAAAGCTACACACATTATAAGGTACTTGACCTATGAGGGAAGATTTTCTCATTTACATGCACACCATTTCAAATTACTTAGCTATGTAAGGCATAGTCTTTCGATAAATGTTCCTAATTTTTTGCATAACATGCTAAGTATTAGTGTTGAGGAGACTCAAAAGGGGAATACAAATTTTGTCTCCCACCATGCCCTAATTAAATTGTTATTTGAAAAATCCCTTAGGGAATTTTCTCCTTTGGCATGGTCATAATTTGTTCAGTTTAAAACCTTGCAACCCCAGGTTGAGCTTATTGAGAAACCTAGTAATGATAATGTAACACCCTCTGAGCCAGTTGTAGCTATTGAAACAACCACCCAAGAAGGGGAACCCAAAAAAATTGAAGAAAATAGACCATCACATGCTCCTAAGAGAAATGTCCCTACCTCTTCTTAGAAGAGAGGAAAATGAAAAGTTGGTGAAGGAACTTTAGTTCCTGCAAATGAACCACAAAACCCGGCAACTTTAAAAGGGAATAAAAGGAAATCAGCTCCTGCATCAACTACTCCTGCATTAGAGAGGCTGAAGAAAGTTAGTAAAATGAAGGTTGTGGAGGTTTCAGAGACTCCTATATGGAGAAGTCCTCAGATGAGAGGAATAATTCCTCAAGTATACCCAGACAGTCAATCTGTTCCTTCAGAACAATTTGTTGTAGAACCCCATGTAGAGTATATTCTAGACAATTCCCCAATTTAACCTGAAATCCCATATCTTTATCAAAATCTAAATGAGATATGTGATGATGAGCCTGCCACAAGTCATAATGACCCAGGAGAGAGTCATCAGAATTTTCAAGAAGGAAATGAGGAAGAACTTCAAATGCCTCAACAGTCAGGCCACTCACACTCTCAGAATGCCCTAGTGCCTTATTGGAGAAATTGGTTCACCATCTATTTAGAGCAGGCATATAGTGAACAAAGGAGACACAATAATCAGTTAAAAGAGTGTGGCCCACCTACTTTTCAATCTCTTCTCTTTGATTTGTATAATCAGTTTGCTTTTAAAACAAATCTATGGAAGGAAGAAAGAAATAAAATGCAAATAGTGATAAATGACCAAAAGGAGGAGATATAAGACATTAAGGAGCAATTAAAGAGGCAAAAACAAAGAAGGAATCATGCCTTGAAATTTGTTGATTAGTTTATAACTTGCAGGCCTCCTCCCAGGGTATATGCTATTTGTTTAAGAGAATAATTCCTCTTATTTCAACTGATGATGACTTTGAAGGATATAGATTATGAGTTCAAAATAGCTTAGGAATTCTATGGTCTATACCAAATCCTTCCTTCCTAGCAAAAGAACTTGCTTTGTGAATTATATTTTCACAACTTCATTATTCCAGAGGAAACTGAGTGGAATCCCTTGCTCTACATAGGAGATATACATCTAAGGGCCTTAATGTCATGGATGCATAATGAAGAAAATTATGAAAGGCAATTAGATAATTATAGGGACCAAGAAAAGAAAAAACCACTACCCTTGAGGGCTGAAAGTAGTTAGCCCAATGTGCTCCTAAGGGACTGCTTCACTCTCACCTATGGGAGCATAAAAGAAGAAACCAAGAAGAAAATTTTCAATGCCAGAGAAGAGGTTTATGTAGAGTATCAAGGTATGTCCTACTTTACCTTTCAAAGAGCCCTAGGTGGTGCCAGAAACATATGGAATAGACTGCTACAAGTATTCAAGAAAGTAGAACCACATATTCCTATAAACCTTGAAGCAACAATACATCAGTCACCAAAATATATACAGTTAGGCAGACAAATCAGGCGTGAGATCTGGTGTTCCCCGAAAATTTAGCCACCAATGCTTCTATTGCCCCTATATGACATCAATGCTACGAAGTTGGACCAGCTACAGGAATATTATAGGATGGACTTTAGGGAGAAAACTAGAGGGTTCTACTACACCTTCAAGAGCAAGAAGAGAGGAAACACAAAGGTTGGAGAATTCAGGGGAATTGCAAAGAAATGTAATGCTTGAGGACAAGCATTATACTTGTGGGGGGAAGATGATGGGACAATAGTTTGTCTCTATTTTATGTTAATTTTTATACTATGTTTTTAGACATTACCAAGACATTTCTGAACCTTTAAGTATTTGAACTTGTGATCATGCTTTAAGTACAGTCTGAACCACCAAAGCCTATGGGTAAATAGTAATGACATATTTTGCTAAAAATTATATATGTATTGCAGTATTTCATATAACTATTTGAATGTGTGTTATAATATTTGGACCAAGTTAAATAGTTGACTTGAATATATATCTGCATGTGCTACTAACCTGCCAGAAAAGATGAGCGGCTTGAGAGTGGATCAGCAACATTGAAGAGGAAACAACGAAGTCTCAGCTGCGATGGGGAGAACCATTATGACACCGCAAGACATGAATGTTATATTGGAGGAACCATCATCTCAGTGAATATAGGAACATATCTCTGCTATATTTCCTCAGTGGTCAATACTTTGTTAAATCAATTATCCAGAATTTATGACATTCTGTCATGGGTTGTTACATTATCCTTTCTCTATGGCGAGAATTAGTCAGACTTTATCTATATTATTTTAATAAACATCAATCCTCTATATAAAGGGAATTGAATGTTATTTTGTAGTTAGTTGGATAATATACTATTGTTTCAATTTCCAAGCAAAGTTACTCTTTCCAGTTTTGTGCTTTGTTTTCATTATGATATAATCATTTTTTAGAAATATAATAAATGAGTGATTTTGAGTTACATTCTGTGTTAGTAGTTAGCAGAATCCAACCAAGGGGGACCAATTGGGAGGTGGATTAGATTATAATAGGTTAGAGTTTCTTTCAAAATTTACAAAATTTTCATTGATGTCAACTTGATATAATCTGATTGGTTATATTCAAAGTGTCAAAGACTTCAGAGAACTAGAGAGATAAAGGTTATGCCATCAGTAATGCATAAAATATCAGTATTCACTTTGTGACAACAAACACTGACTGGAAGTGCACCCCGACGGACAGAGAACCCTGAGAGGAAAGTCATAGTGAAGCCCGAGCGAGAAACCCGACAAGCATTACTGACGAGAAAAATCACAAATATAATGGAGTGATTTTGAGTTATATTCTGTGTTACTAGTTAGCAGAAACCAACCAAGGGGGCCCACTTGGGAGGTGTATTATATTAGAATAGGTTAGAGTTTCTTTTAGCATTTACAACATTTTAAGTAGAGTTTACTATTTCTTCCTCTAGTATTATAACTCATGTATGTTCCTATAGCACTTGTAAGGATAATTATAGTGAATAATTTGGGTTGATAGAATAGGTTTGAGTTGAGTTTACAGTTTTCAGCATTAATTTCATTAATTAGTGTGTGTTTACTTTCCTATAGCAATTGTGCAGGTCTCTTTCATGTATTTTCCCTTCCTGCAACATAAGTGATATGAATCTTTGAGAGACTTAGTGCACAAATTGTGTTGTCCCATTTCAAGTATACATCCCTGGGTTGACAATCCAAATGCACTTCATGATAGGAAAATTAATCCTTAGTTTGAATACACTATTCCTAGGAGAAGCTTTGGCATGATTATTATTACCTATTGTGGGGATGTTCAAGATCTACCAAGAAAAATATTTAGTAAATAATATTTTCTTGAGGAAGAAGTTTTATTACTTGAGAATAGAGGAGGGTGGAGAAGTTACAGACTACCTAGAAGCATTGAATATGTTGGTGGCTTAGTTGGCATTCGTTGGTGTCAAAATGGATGAGGAGAAATGTCAAATCCTAATTTATTCTTTGCCAGATTCATGGGATTCACTTGTTATGGCTATTGGAAGTACTTATATTGTTTTGAGGATGAAATATGTGGTGGTTTATTTTTTTTCCTAAGAGATGAGGAGGATGATATCCATCTGATGTAGAGGCTAGTGGTGAATAATATTTCTTTATGGTTTCATAACTCTTTTCTTTTTTCTTAGCAACAATTCCTTGAATATTCATTTTAAGATCACTTTTGGACCCATCCCACTCCATAGACCTATCAGAGTTCAAATTTAATCTCTCTTGCCCTCTACTAGACTCCACATCTTGAACTCATCCACTTCTTCACACTCAACCATTCAATCATGCTTCAACTTCATATCATGCACTCTTCACCCTATAGGCTTCTACAACCACAATCCTCAACCTTGCATCAAATGGTGACCCTAACTCCTCTAAGGACCCCAATACACTCAAATCATCAAATCATTAACACCTAGACTCATTCTTATAACCATTCTATCTTCTTGGACCAAACTGTCCATTCTTGCACTATCCTAGAAGTACAACAGTGAGGGTTTTTAAATCCTTTCTCAAACTTTTCCCAAAAAAATCCACAATAAATTACATATTGGAATACCCTTTTCCAAGATAGATAACATACCTCAAAAAAAACCTTACGTGTTTTGGACAAACCCACTCAAATTTGCCACTGTCCTTGAACTAGGAGGGCTAATTTGACCCAATTTACAAAGAAACTACTATTAGTTCTTGTCATCATACCTTGAGACTTTCAAAAAAGTCATAAAATGACCCCAAACCATAGATTATGTAACCAATTTGGTTTTTTGGCCTCTCTATATGAAAAATCCCTAATTTACTCTCAAAAATCCCTAAAATCTAGGGCTTGGTCAATGCACGACCTCCCAACACCATAGAATCAAATAAATGGATTATTTACCATCCTTATACCATCCTAACATGTATTCAAACACAAAAACATCCCCTCCATTGGCTAGATTCTCTGCTGCTATAACCATGCACCATGCTCTTAACCCTTCAACACTGTCCCAATTCAATCATCTCCTCTTACTCTCTACAAACAACCTTAAATCTTGCAGTATTCATGTTAGAAAAGTAAAATATCAATGTGGATCCATCCCCAAGTTAGAGTATGTACAAAAAGGGGATGGATCTTACAAATTCATAGTGAAAGATAAAACAAGACTGTGTACTTCTATAGTACAGTCAATACTAAAATAATAAAACAAGATTATAAAGGTTTGTACTTGATCTAATATACTCTAAAAACCATCATGTAACTATAACAAAGCTTGTGGATCAACATTACATCAAACAATTCTTCAAAATTGTAAGAAATCAATCTTTCATTACTTCAAACAGTGTAGTCTGTACAATCTACAATCTGAAACTTAACCTCCATCAACCTCTTGTGCTCTCTTTCCTTCTAAGGCTTACATAGACATAGAATAAATTCTATAACTGATACCAAACAATTTGGATTCCAAACATGCAAGAAATTCTATTTTTAGCCCTTTCGCACCATTTGGCACCTAACTGTTACATTCAAATTTAAACACAAACTCAATTAATTGACTCCCTCTAATCTAGGACTTCAAAATTTGTCCATGTAGGACCTTAAGATAACATTAAATCCACTATTCTACTCTAAGACTTAACCTATTAGCCTTGTAGGCCTACTATGCCACCTTAGGCAATCAACTCTTATTACATCCTTTCATACCTTTATACATTAGGCTTCATTACATCCAATTGCATCCAATTACATCAAATTGGCTTCAAGCCATATTACATTCAAACATATTGATGTCTTTGATCTTTTAGTGCTCTTAATGAGCCAAACAAGTGATCCCTTTGCATGACTTTGTCAGGGTGCCCTACACCATACTCCCAAGGATCAAATCAATCCAATTCCCTTGGATTGGGAGTTTCTTTCTTTTCCTCTAGTCTTTTTCCACTTCTTGTTGAGGACTTGCAACATAATTGTATCCTCTGTTTATTGGTATCATGTACCTGCAATCAATCACTATGTGCCCATTCCAAGCACTCAAGTATTCATCCTTCATATCTATGTTCCCATAGATGTCTGCAACCTCATCATTCACATGATCAACAATATAATATCCCTGAAAACCTATCATAAAAGTGTTAGACATAAATTTATCAAATCTTTCTCATTGACCAAAACATATGTTTGGTACTCCACTCCTCTCTCCATCATTGGTTTCAGCACTTCCTCTATCTTCTCACACACTCCTTGTGAGATCTTTGTACTTTTAGACACTTTAGCCTCTAAGGTATTTTCATGACCACCTACTCTTTCATCTTCATGCCTCTGTCCTAGGAATTCTTCCACTACACCACCCTCCTTTTTCCATTCATCAACTATGACATCTAATTTAGCCCATAAATTTGTCTTGTCTTCAAGACTTGGAACACTTGTTTATCTGCAACTTCCAGCAACTTGTGCACTCTCCTTATCATCAACTCCTTGAAATATCTCATTGAGTTCTCTCTGCAGTAGACTCTTCTCTACAATAAGCCTTTTGATAGGCCACACCATTCTCTTATTCATCTTATGCCAACTATTGGCTTCTTCCTTCAACTCTATCTTCAAGAGTTTGGACTCTTCACTCTCCAAGGTCCTTGTCATCTCTGAGACCTCTTTAAATTCCTTATTCCAATTCCATCCTCCTTGGCATGCATCTATTTCATCAATGGATTCCTTTATAGTCCTGTCTTTCTTCATCTCAATAGTAACTTTCAATGGACACTTGACTATCCCCACTTGGATGTCTTCATCCACACACTCTACATATCCATTGGCAACCTCTTCAATCTTCTTCTCTATCTATGTCATCACAAATCCATGTTCCCTTTATTCTCGAGGCATACACATCACTATCTTCATCTCTGTCCTATCATCTGCATACTCTGACTCCTCTTTGTGCATCTACACTTGCATCTCTGTGTGATCATTTGGTCTTTCACATGAAACTTTCACACCCTCTACTCTCTCCTATAGGATCTTCATCTGATCCACATCTCTTACTGCCCCATCATAGGCTTGCTGCTCCAAAGCACTAGCTTCTACCTTGCCTTCCACCTTATCCTCCTCTTGTTCCCTTTTTCCTAGGAGCTCAACTCTTTCAAACAAAAATTTGTTCGCATCTCCCATGATGCTTCATCTTCCTTAAATGATTTCAATATCATTTTCTCTCCATCATGCATGAAGGTATAGTTGTTCAATGCTCCATCATAAAGAGTACATTTCTTTGCTTGCCATGCCCTCCCAAGGATCAAATGGCATCCTACCAATGGAACAACATCACACAAGACAATGTCCTTATAGGGTCCAATGTTAATGTGAACATATGATTTCTTTGTCACTTCAACTTGGCTTTCAACATGTAACCCCTATACCTTGTAAGGTCTATTATGCACCCTCTGTTGTAGACTCAACTTTTTAACCATCTCAATTGAAATAAAATTGAAAAATGAACCACTAGAAATGACCATTTTATAAACCTTATTCATACACTTGCATTTTGTTCTTAATTATGAGTATCCATGAGTCTCTTTTCTACCCAAATCTTTATCCATGATGACATGAACCTTTGTATCCTTCAATCAACAATTTTTTTCCTCCTCTACAATCTAAGATCCATTCAACTTTGAATCACCACACTGGAACACTCTCAAAGGATAATTCAACTCTAAGAGTTCAAAAAAGGATTCTAGGTTTTCAAAATCTTAGATTGTCTTCTCCAACTCTTCTCCCAAAGGCATATTCTAAGCTCTAATACCACTTTATGCAGAGGCTGGTGGTGAATAATATTTCTTAATGGTTTCATAACTCTTTTCTTGTTTCTTGGAAACAACTCCTTGAATCTTCATTTTAAGATCACTTCTAGACCCATCCCACTCCATAGACCTATCAAAGGTCAAATTCAATCTCTCTTACCCTCCACTAGACTCCACATCTTGAACTCATTCACTTCTTCACACTCAACCATTCAATCATGCTTCAACTCCATATCATGCACTCTTCACCCTATAGGCTTCTACAACCACAATTCTCAACCTTGCTTCAAATGGTGACCCTAACTCCTCTAAGGACCCCAATAAACTCAAATCATCCAATCATTAACACCTAGACTTATTCTTATAACCATTCTATCTTCTTGGACCAAACTGTCCATTCTTGCACTGTCCTAGTAGTACAACAGTGAGGGTTTTTAAATCCTTTCTCAAACTTTTCCCAAACAAATCCAAAAAAATTTATGTATTGGAATACCCTTTTCCAAGCTTTATAACATATCTCAAAACTAACCTTAGGTTTTTTGGAAAAACCCACTCAAATCTTCCATTGTCTCTGAACTAGGAGGGCTAATCCAACCCAATTTACAAAGAAACTACTACCAGTTCTTGTCATCAAACCTTGAGACTTTTAGAAGAGTCATCAAATGACCCCAAACCATGGATTATGTAACCAATTTTTTTCTCTGAACTCTCTATATGCAAAAACCGTAATTTACTCTCAAAAACCCCTAAAATCTAGGGCTTGGTCAGTGTACAACCTCCCAACACTATAGCATCAAATAAATGGAGTATTAAACATCCTTATACCATCATAACATGGATTCAAACACAAAATCACCCCTCCAATGCCTAGATTCTTTTCTGCTATAACCATGCACCATGCTCTTAACCCTTCAACATTGTCCCAACTCAATCATCTCCTCTTGCTCTCTACAAACAACCTTAAATATTGCATTATTCATGTTAGAAATGTATAATATCAATATGGATCCATCCCCAAGTTACAATATGTACAAAAAGGGGATGGATGTTACAAATCCATAGTGAAAGACAAAACAAGACTGTGTACTTCTACAGTACAGTCAATACTAAAATAGAAAAATAGAATTACAGAGGTTTGTACTTGATCTAATATACTCTAAAAAACCATCATGCAGCTATAACCAAGCTTTTGGATCAATGTTACATCAAACAAGTCTTCAGAATTGTAAGAAATCAATCTTTCATTGCTTCAAACAGTGCAGTCCATACAATCTACAATCTGAAACTTAACCTCCATAAACCTTTCATGATCTCTTACCTTCTAAGGCTTACATAGACATAGAATAATCTGTAATTGATCCCAAATTATTTGGATTCCAAACATGAAAGAAATTCTATTTTTAGCCCTTTCCCACCATTTGGCACCTAACCGTTACATTCAAATATTTAAACACTAAAACTCAATTAATTGACTCCCTCTAATCTAGGACTTTGAAATTTGTTGATGTTACATTCAAACATATTTATTTCTTTGATCATTTCATCTTCATGAGCCAACCAAGTGACCCCTTTGCATGTCTTTGTTAGGGTCCCCTACACCACCATCAGTTCCAAGGAAGTGCTAGTTGCACATGGAAGACCTAAGGGAAAGAAGAATGAGAATCATAACAAGTCTAAATCCTGAGGGAGATCCAAATATCCTAGAAATTCCAAAGTCATTTTATGGAATTATGGTAAGCATGGTCATGTCTGTAAGGAATATAAAGAAGAGAACATGAAAAAAAGAAGAAATATTATTCTGATTCCAAGTCTGAGAAGGAAGATGGTGATGCATTCATTGCAGCTTTGGCCACTCATGCATGTGATGATGCATGGTTAATTGAATTAGGTACATCTTTTCATATGACCTCTAATAGAGATTGGTTTTCCGAATATAAATAATTTGATGGAGGTAAGGTCTACTTGGGTGATAATTCTCATTTAAACATGGTTGGTCATGGTAAAGTTAAAAATATGTTTCCTAATTCTAAAGGAAGATTAGTGGTGTGTTGGCTCTCCCTGGTATAAGCAAAAATTTATTGTCTATTAGAAAATTAATAGTTTCAAGTATGCAAGTAGTATCTTCTGATTCAAGGTGGAAAATAGTGAGAGGTGCTATGGTGGTTATTAGAGGTGTCTAAATTTTCACTTTGTATAAGGTGGATGCATACAATATTGAGTGAAATAGTAATTATATGGATACTTAGTTGGAAAAGGTGAGGGTTTCACCTACAGTAGATGGTAATGGATTATGGGTGCCTAAGGGTGTTTTTTTTTCTTCTGAATCAAAGTTGCCCGCAGATAAAACTATGTTATAGCACTAGAGACTTGGCCACATTGGAGAAAAGGGTCTAAGAACCTTGAAAAAGAAAAAAAACCTTGTTGAAGTTGAATGATTTTAATCTTTACTTTGATTATTCGTGAGCATTGCATTTATGGAAAATAAAACCATGTTCAGTTTTACTCAAGTTCTCATAAATCTTGTGGTGTGTTGGATCTTATTCATTCTAAAGAGTAAATCTGATATTTTCAGTCGATTTAAGGAATTTAAAGCATTGGTTGAATTATAGATTGAAAGGAAAATAAAATAATTGAGAACAAATAATGGCAATGAATTTTTCTCTAATAATTTTGATAGATTCTTTAAGTATTGTGGGATTCATAGGCAAAAGACAACTCTATATTTTTCACAACAAAATAAAGTTGCAAAAAGGATGAAAAAGACATTAATGGAGAAGGTTAGGAGTATGTTGAGTAGTGATGGCTGGAACAAAGGTTTTTGGTTGAAGTTCTTTCCACTTCTTTCTACTCGATTAATAGGATCCTACATTAGCACTTGTTGATAAAACACCTATGGAAGTACGGTCAGGTCATAACCCTTCATTGAGACATCTTACAGTTTTTGGATATGAGGCATATTCATATGTACAAAAGGAGAAGAAAAAAAAGTTGGAGAACAAGGATGTGAAATGTATCTTCATCAACTATAGTCATGGTGTGAAAGGATACAAGTTTTGGGACCCTATTGCATAAAAGGTAATTCATAGAAGTAGCTTTATTTTTAGAGAAACTAAGCCTTCTATTAAATTACAACCTAAAAAAACTAAAAAGGATAAAAAGGAAATTGTGATTCAACTACCTTCTACGCCCGAGAAAGTTGAATCAAGGCCCTGAGATAGACACAAAGTCAAGGAGTGATCATATAGCTTTGAATCTTTAGAAGTGAAGAAATACCTCCAACTCAGCTTGTTCAAAGGTCTACAAGGTAGAGATAGCCACCTAAAAGGTATTCACCTAATGATTGGAGATGTATTTTTTCTTTGAATACTAATGTTGATGAACCTAGATCTGTAGAAGAGGCATTAGGTATGGATGATACATAATCCTGGAAGATTTCTATGGATGAAGAAATGTCATCTTTGAAAAATAATCATACATGGGATCTTGTACCATTGCCTGAAGGATGAAAACCTATTGGTTGCAAATGGGTGTTCAAGAAAAATATTGGTTCAGATGAAAGCATTGAGAAGTATAAAGCAATGTTGGTTGCAAAAGGATACTCTTAGGTTGAGGGTGTTGATTATGGTGTGATATTATCTCCTATTGCAAAAATGGCGTCAATTCAATTTTTGCTTTCTATAATTACTGCTTATGATTTATAGGTTGAGAAATGGATGTGAAAACTACATTCATTCATGGTGATTTGGAGGAGGATATTTACATGACATTGCCAAAGCAGTTCATGGTAAAACGTAAAAGCAATTTTGTTTCCAAATTGAAGAAATATTTGTATGGCCCCAAGCAGAGTTCTAGGATGTGGTACTATAAATTTGATACATATGTGTTGAGTTTGGGGTTTGAGAATTCTAAAACATATCATTGTGTTTATTATAAATCTGATGGTGGTCATTGCCTCTACATTGCATTATATATTTATGATATGTTATTCATTGGTAAAGGGAAAGTTATGGTTGTAGAAATGAAGTCTCAACTTCCTACTAAATTTGAAATGAAAGAAATTGGTACAATTTAAATACATTCTTGGGATGGTAGTTAAAAATAGATAAAGTAAATAAAAAGCTATGGCTAGGCCATAATAAGTACGTGAACTTAGTTTTACAGATGTTCAATATGTAATATTGTAGACCATTATGTGTTCCTTTTACTGTTGGAATGATATTACCCATTTTAGACTATCCTACATCTCCATCAGAGATGGAAGACTTAAAAATAAGAGTACCTTACCAAAGTGCAATTGGATGTTTGATGTAGGCTATTGTTTGTACTAGACAAGACCTTGCCCAAGCCGTGGTAGATATTTCCAGATATATGTCTAATCCTGGTAGAGTTTGTACACACAAAATAGTGCACTTCTATGAATCCTTACATGCAAGGAAACTCAAGAATGAGCCCTCACAAATCGATCCATAGCTCTCTATGCATGGAGTTGTAAGATTTGTAAAATTGCTCTCAGCTAGAGCTATAAACTTATGACGTTGCCAATAAACCACACAATGAGAGATTCACAATGAAGACAAGGGCAAGAATGCCAATATCTCCAATGAATCAAATGTATGCAATGCAATGCAAACTAGATGATAATGCAAAGTAAGCTATGAAAATGAAAGTACAATGCAACTAATCTATGAAAGGAAAGAACAAGTATTACCAAGCCTTCCTATTTAGACTATGTGAGATTATTCTATTGCATAAAAGGAAACTAAGCTATGAAATGAAGCTATGAATGCTATAACAATGCAACTATGAAAGCAAATATGAAAACTACAATGAAATGCAACAAAGATCTTCAAAGCTTGGATGTAGAAAAGCTCCAAATGACCTAGAAAACTTGCAGCATAACTTTAGCATAAAAACCTAAGATATGAAAATGAAGGAGAGCTCTCCTTTTATAAGAAGTGAGATAAAATGGACTATTGAGATTAAGAGGCAAAAATCTTAATCAAGGGTGGAGAAAAATAGAAAGCTTGATCCTTGTGCACAAATATCCTCCAATAGGAAAATAGGAGTTGACTTTTTTTCCTTTTTATAAAATAAGAATAATATTTTATTTGTGCAACATAGGATAAGAAGGAAAGTGAGGATTTTTTATTTAAATAAAAGAGGAGGAAATTCCTTTTATTTAAATAAAGGCTTAGGATAAAGTGATTTTATTATTTAATTATAAGAGATTTTCAATTAATTAAAAGAGAACATTTTCTCTTAATTAAATAATATTTTTATTTTTATTTTTTCTCTTTTAAATTAAATAAGGCTCAAACCTTAAGAAACATTGAATTGATTATGATTTGATCAAGGAAATTGATATAACTGATATTGTTGATATTTGAAAATATTGATTCAGGGATTTGATAAATTGAGAAATGGGGGCCCAAAGTCTAGGCGACCATTTTAGGGTGAATACATTTGCCCCTCTTTGACAAATGTGTGGTCGAAACGGGAACACATGTAGTCAAAGAATGCAGTTGAAGTGTGAGATCAAAATGGGATCACAAAACAACCCAGACATGTGGTCGAAACGGGAACACATCAGGACAAAAATAAATAAAAGATTCTGGATTCATTTGCATTGCATTGCATTGCAAATATTTGATTCAAGGATTCTGGACATGAGGTCGAAATGGGATCATATCCAAAATAAGAGATAAGAATCTCAAGCTTGAGCGAAAGCTCACAAAAAAATGGCTGAATCAAGAAAATCAAGGAATCAAGGATTAAAATCCAATAGGTATTGCCCCCTCGGAATCGAAAGTGAAATCAGATAGAGAGGAACAACAAAGTGATAAAGATTTGATCAAATCATAATGAATTATAATTGAGAATAAAGGTCAATAGATTAGCCATTAGGCAGTGAAAACATGCCCCAGTGATGAATTAGAAGAAAAGAAGTGGGGTGAATGAAAGACTAGAAGTTTGAAAGACATGAAAAAGGAAGAAATTCCAT
>MU227386.1:6886577-6921964 GCA_018584345.1 Thuja plicata | reverse complement strand
TTAATTCATTTCTTTTTTCAACAAATAAAGTGCTTTAAGTGGGGATTTTTATTTATTTAATTAAAAGAGAGGTTTTCTTTCAATTAAATAAATTAGAAGAATTTTATTTAATTAAATGGGGGGAATTTGATTTAATTTAATTAAATAAGAGGAATTTAATTAAAAGGGAGATTAAATCTTTTAATTAAATAAGAAGAATTTTATTTAATTAAAAGAGAGATTAAATCTTTTAATTAGATAAAAATGATCAAACCTTAAAAAATATTGAAATAATTGAATAATTGAATTAATTACAATTTGATCAAGGAAATTAATTTGAATTGAAAATGTTTCAAAGTATTGATTCAGAAATTTGATAAAATGATAAAATAATAAATGGGGCCCAAAGTCTAGGCGACCATTTTAGGGTGCATATAGAGTTCATTGGGATAAAGTTAAAAGATTACTTAGATATTTGAAGGGTACCTTAGAGTATTATTTGTGTTGTCATGGTAATATGATAGGAGATGCACTTTCCCATGATATTCATGATTATGTGGATGTAGATTGGGTAGGTGATATTGATTGCAAAAGATCTACCAATGCTTATGTGTTTACATTTTTTGGTGGTGCAATTAGTTGGATGAGTAAGCAACATGATGTTGTTTCTTTGTCCACTACTAAAGAAGAGTTTATGACAACTACTAATGATTGTAAAAAATCCACGTGGCTTAAGAGAATATGTTCAAACATTGGAATAAAACAAGGAGCAATAATAGTCTATTGTGGCAGTTAGAGTGCAATATACCTAGTTAGGAACCCAAATTTTCATGGCAGAACCAAAACATTAGTGTTTAATATCATTTTGTTAGAGATATTGTTGAGGACAGCAGGGTGAAGCTAGTTAAGGTAGAGACTTTGATGCATGTTGCAGATTTATTAACAAATACTATGAGTACAAAGAAGTTTAGATGGTGTTCGGAGTCTATGGGCCTCACGACCCCCAATAATTAAATGATGGTCTAGATAGTCCTTTTTCTCTTTCTTGCAAGATGTTTGACAAGTGGGGGATTGCTGGGAAAATGTGTCTCAACCTTGCAGTTACATATGGTAGATATATTTAGTAAGGCATTTGTTTGGGCATGAAATCTTTCTAATTTGTTTTATGGAGGTTCATATTGGATCCATAAGCATGCTATTAAAGTTTTATGTTAAGATCATGTCTCATTTTGAAGATTAATGTTTTTGGTTTTTTTATGGGATCGTACAAAAACTTAAAAATCAATTTTGAAGGCCTTATAGGCTCTGAAAGGGGGACTCTTTGCAGTCCTAAGCTATAGAGTGCTTCAAGTAGGAAATGTAAAAAATGTATCAAACATGTAAATGAGTTGTAAAAGGGAGTTACATGTGTTGGTGTATGTATGGACACATCATAGGGCATCTTTTATTAGAGATGAGATGGGCACCTCTTCTTTGAGTGGTTTTAGCCAATGGTTTTGTAATACAATTTGAATGTTTCGTGTATCGTATCTCTTATATAGTAGGTGTGTGAGATGGAGGTTTTATGTAAGAGTTATTTATTTGTAGATACCTTTGTATCTTTGGTTGGTTATACTCTTGAAAGAAGCTTGATCTACAAGTATATTGTAATATGTTATTGATTGCTTAATAATATATTGGGCTTATTTTGGAGTGTGGGTTTTTTTCTCCTGAAAGGATTTTCCCCATGTAAATATTTGTGTTGTGGTATGTGTTAGGATTGAGGAACACTAAGAGAGGGGATTGAATCAGTGTTGTAGCACTTTTTATCTTATTAAAATGATTGCATAACCATAAACCAAATATAACTTAAAGTGAAAATCAAAAGCATAAGAAAAACATCCACAACATTATGACACCATGATTTTTGCGTGGAAACCCAGTTAAGGGAAAAAAACATGGTGGGGATAGAAACCACAAGTAATTACTTCTGCAAAAATAATAACCCGGTTAAAGGTTAGAGCACATAAGGGGAATGCACATGCATTTAGGCTTATATCCTAGAGCTCACTACTCAGATTACAACATATAAAGGCTTACTACCATACAATAGGATTGAACAACAATTCAACAAAATTGAACTGAGGAGTAACATCAACTATGCATGTACAGTTCCATGTAAGTGTAACATAATTCATCTCAACTACTAACCATACCTCTGATTAATGATGCTTCACATACACATCATATATATATATCATATCTAACCATCACTATATGAAATCAACACAAAAATTTGATCGTATATATCCATTTGCAAATATAATATCTCCACTGGTCGGCCTCAAGAATAATAAGAGTAACATATGGAGTGTTGGATAGATCCAAGCTCAAAAAGTGTTCCTAACCTCAAAAAAAAATAAAATATCATCCTACATGTCATCTCTATCATCTACAATTCTCAAATTGATCAAATCATTGATTTGTTAGGGTTGTTGATTGATCCATCAACATACTATCATTGTTCTTCACTATTTTCTATATAACCGATACTCAAAATACCATAACTTGACCATCTGATGATATTAACTACTATGAATGTAGAATAAGGTAGAGTATACCTTACTAAAACTCCTCCCAGGTTCACTGACCAAAAATCCATTGTACCTATCTTTACTGAACCATATACAAAACTCTGTATCTTGTGCTAGTTTCTCCATACTTAGCCGAATCTTCATTCTAACCTTTGATAATTCCATAACATGAAAAGTGACCATAATAATACTGTATAGTTTCCATTAATGACAATATAAAAATCATCCATATCAGTTTCTCTTTCCAACAATCTCCCCCTTTGGCAATGATGGAAACACTTAGTGATAAATGAGTAAGTGTCCAAGGAAAATGTCAAACTACCAAAATCCAAAAAGATCTCTCCCTAACCAAAATTATGAGCTCCCCCTAAGCTAAATAATTCATTTTTCACTTCTCTCTCCCCCTTTGACATCAATGGAAAAGGTTAAAATTAAAACCAAATTTTTTCTACCAAAATCCTATATATCTCTGGTATATACAAGTATGTAGGATATACTTACAAAAGTTTGAAAATGTCTGAGAAAGTGTTTCTCATAGCATAAAAATTGACATACCAACTCTTTTTCATGCTCTCAACTATATAAATCTATCCATAAAGTGCATATGAAAACTTCTTTGTAGCTACAAGATCTGATACATGAGGATGAGAATAAGCTGCCTTTGCCTCCTTCAAGACATTGAGAAAAATTTCTAACTTCGATGTGATATGACTTTGAAGTTCACTGATCCTCCCTTTCATCTTGTCCTTCTCAACAATAAGTGTCTTGATATTTTCATTCAAAGATGTAACTTTTACTCCATAATTAGAGGCTAAAGTTGTCAAGGGATCATATAATCTAGATAACTTTCTCAAATCATCCTCACTTTCCCTTATGATCTTTTCAATGTCATCCACACACTTGGGACAATCAATACATGCTTTGAAGATATTTACACCTCTGGTTAGATAATTCTTCATCTGCTTAATACCAATTCCTAAAGATGTTTTTTCTTGTGCAATATAGGAAATCAACTCATCATATCTTCTTTTATCAAATTCATTCCTCACCTTAAATAAAGTTGGATCCTCCAAATAATGAAAATGTGAATCAACAACATTTAGTAATCATTCTAGATAACTTGATAGGGAATCATTTTGATCTCAAGCATAGGTCAACATAATCTTTCCTAGCACATCTGATGCTAGTGCCAAGAGTTCATTGTTCTTCATGTGAGTTTTAAATTTTTCTTTCTTTCTTTGGCCTGAGCCACTGAAACAAGTCTCATCATCTACATAGGAATCAATGAGTCCAATTGAATAGGACCTTGAATAATCATGTCATCTGTGTCGGTGTCCTCTTCAATAAATTTTTCCACTACCTTTCTAGTGTCTTGCCTCAAGTTTCACAAATTTTTCAATTTTTTTTTCTTCCATCACCTTAACAATTTGATATGCACCCTTATCCTCTTCCTTATCTTTATCATTACCCTCTTGGGTCTCAAAATCATCAATTATCTGAACATCATCTCCAACTTATTCAACATTTTACTTTTCTTTACCAATGACATAGTCATTTTAAGATAGAGTCATAGGAATAACATTAGACTATCCTTCATTATTTTTCATGGGTTGTACTAAAAATATAATAGGAAATCCTATAATAAATACATCAGGTTCTTCATCTATCACATGATAAGGTGTACCCACAATATATAAGGGTTCAATATGTGTTTCCTTCTCACTTTTTTTTGGAATGACATCAAGTTTGTTATCTTTTAGAATCTTTGTAAGAACATTCTCAGTCTCCTCCACTAAATCATCATTGTTTCCAGCCACAAGCTTATTAATCCTTGTACTTCTTCTTAAATCCTTCTTTGCTAGCTCAAGTATTCTATCAATTTCATCCATAAAAATCACTGGGAAAAGATGTGATAAGACCTTCTCTCTTATTTCCTTATCCTTTTGTTGTGATATGAGTATTTTTCCTTCCAAATTGTTAAAGATTTCACCTGGTATCTCTCATTTTAGTTCAATCAAGACTCTATTATACTTTTTCAAGTAGAAAATAACTCCTTCAACCAATTTCTTTTCTTCCTCTTCATATCTATTGTAATATGTTTTTACTTGAACCAAAATCCCATGAACTATCATATTCTTAATTGCATGATTTGCATAATAGTATGGCTTACCTATGTCATTTTATGACTTTTTCTTTGTAGGATCTTCTTCTGATGTAGGATCTCTAACAATTATTGTAGTCTTAGCTCCTCCTACCCTCAATTTCTTCACTACATCATCCAAATAAATAACTTCATTTTTTTCATCATCCTTTGCTACTTTGTAATCTCTTTTGGGATTTCCTTTTACTATGTTGATGTTAGATAAAAAACTATCCTTTGTTTTGACTAATATACTTTCCTTTGGTATTGATTTCTTAGGTGTATACTTCTTTGGAATAGCATGCTCCTTCTCTGCAAGATTGACTATAGTAGAAATTGAACTTCTTGTCTGTCTACCTATGGATGATTATACAAAAGGTATATATAGGATGGGCATCAACATCAACATCTATTGGATTTTATTCTACCATCTTCTCTTTCTCTTTCTATTTCTCTTTCTCTTTCTCTTTCTCTTTGAAATTCTTCCTAGCTTCTACCATTTGTTCTTTAGTAAAGCCCATCTTCTCACCCATCATTTCAACCTCTTTTCTAATTTTCCTATCCCTTGCAGTTTTGTTAATCTCTTCATGTACTTTAAGGCTCTTTTCTTCATAGGTACCAAACCTTTTCTCATTCTTATCCATAGGTTTCTTTATTATGTCTTTTTTATAAGCTTAAAGAAGTGGAGTGTACACCTCATATCCCATAGGAATTACCCATTATGTCCTAGGTTCCATTGCTTCCATTAAACATGTAATAGTTTCAACCATAAATCATATATTGTTCTCATATTTTCTCACAATCTTAGGAGGGATTTTGTACCTCAATTGCATAGATTATTGAATTTTTTTAATTAACCCCATAGAGAACTTCTCCCAGACACATTGCCAAGCATATCATAGAAATCCTAGATCTGAATAGCAGGTTTGTCTTCCTTCCACTTAAAATTACCAATTCTAGGAAATAAATTTATGAAATAGAAGAAAATACATACCAATAAGGATGCATATTTAAAAGTTTTTTTCTTTTCCTTCTTGATCTTTTCCATATTTTCCAAAAGTTATTCTCTTAATAATTCATAGATATCATATTCTGCATTCTCCTTTACCATTCTGTAAGAAACATATATGATAGTACTAGAGATAGAATTCTCCTTGCTAGAGTTGAATACCTTGTATCCAAGGATCTTAGATGCAAACTTGACATTGGGTTGCGGAATATTGTTCACAGTCATTTTTAATTTGTCCCATTGAGAACCAATCAATCTAGTGACTACATCCTTCTTGATAGACTTTAGGGAAGGTATCTCACCATTAGCACAAAAACTAGTAACTACCTTCAGAACCTCCTTTGTGATCTTATATGGTTTTTGAAGCCATATGAATTGATCATGTACAAATATTAGAATGTATCACACCTAATCCAGCTCAAAGAATATTGGTAAATCCATAAACTGAGTAAATCTCTTCTCTGCCAATACTTTGTACTCATCCTTAAGTATCAAATCCACATATACTTCTTTGTATTGGCGTGCAATCGCAAAATACCCAATTCTTCTAGATTGCAATGTAAGAAATCCCTAATATCTTCTACCTATAATACACCATAGGGAACTGATGAAAATGTATTGTCTAGGTTTTCTTCCATTGATTTGTGAGGATGTTTCTTTAAAATTGGACTTCGACGGTCGATAATATCAACAACATGATGAATATCCATGAATATAGCTCCAAATATCAAACTATGCAAATAAAAATACCTTTCTCGATGAATTAGGGTTAAGATGTGAAAATGCCATGAATCGCTTCTTAACTGCTTTGAAATTACCTTCAACTATTCTTCTATCACTTATTAAACTCAAAAGGTATGATATAAATATAAGAAATTCCCTTTTGTTACTTCACATAACCAAAAAGTGAATATCAATTAATGCGTTGTACCCTAGCTTCAAACTGTCCCAAAATGGAGGATAGAAAATCTATTATCAAACCTTCAAAATACCAGTAAAAACTCTTGCGAATTAAAAAATGTTCATACTAAATTTTTGCATTTGAATATGCTGATCACATTCATTACACTATTCAATTCAGGGGTCAAGTGAAATATTTTCCATGAAAACTCCCCCTTTAGGTCATTGAGCTAATCAGTTTGCTAAAGAAATTTCCACACCAGATGCTGGTGCAATATTTCTAATAGCATCAATCTGTTCTTTTCTAACCCATGTATTACTCATTTACTTCTTAACTTCATCAACATTAATTATTTTCTTACCTTTATCATTTTTCTGATTTTTTCTTTCTACTAAACCTCTCGAGTTATTGTATCTTTAATTCCTAGTAATCTGACCATAATTTTTGCAATTAAAACATATCACATTTCCATACCTTGTGTTCACTGGATTTGTCCTCAATCTACATTGCTTCTTCATGTGTCCAAATTTTTTTCATTTGTAGCAAGTTATATTTCCTTGGTTTACTGAATTATTCATCTTTGATATGCATTCATTTGATTTGTGTCCATAGTTGTAGCAAATGTAACAATAACTAGAAAACAATGTGGCTTTAGGTCTTCTCCTGCATTGATTTTCCGTATGACCAAATTTGTTGCATGAAAATCATCTCCCATTGAATTTATGTCTATTTGGTTTCCTCATAGGTGTTCTTTTAGGTTCTTCCATCTACTTTTATGATAATGTATCATTCTGACCAAATCTAAAACTTTATCCCCTCTCAAATCCAAGTCCTTGTGTTTCTCCTTTCACCCTTAGATTTCCCATCTGTTCATCAAGCTTCACTAAACAAGATTTGAATTTTTCTTTGAATTTATTAGCTGCAACAAGATCACCCCTAAGAACTTCATTTACCCTTTAAAGTTCTTGTTCATTATGCCTGGATTCCCCAAGATCAATCTACAATGTCCAACCTCACAATTTAGCTTATGACACTCCTAATATTTGTCCTTCAAAGACTGCTCAAGATTTTTCTTTGCTTTAATTTCCTTGTTAATATTCATTACCATAGATTTAATTACATTCTTTAGATTATCTCCATCTTTTGTGATCTGTTCACATTCATCAAATTTCACTTTTAAGGTTTGTGAATCATTAGTGCTTCCTTTTTACTTCAAATGTTCAACACGACCTTTCCTTTTATATCTAGATTTGTTCAGTTGTTCCTTCAAATTCTCAATAAATCTTTCAACATTCTTAAGTCTCTTTTCCAATTCCATGTTGTGAGAATTTTATGTCTTTGCACACTGTTAGAAACTATTAAATCTATCATCGGGATATTCCTCAAGTTATTATAATTCTTCCAAGGCACAAGACTTTGATACCAATTGTTAGGATTGAGGAATACTAAGAGGGAGGGGGGATGAATCAATGTTCTAGCACTTTTTATCTTATTAAACTAATTTCATAACCATAAACCAAATATAACTGAAAATAAACAACAAAAGCATAAGAAAAACATCCACAACATTATGACACTATGATTTTTGCGTTGAAACCCAGTTAAGGGAAATACCACAATGGGGATGGAATCCACTGCAAGATAGGAAAAATGGGAAAAAATGCATACTAAGGCAATCCTCAAACCCTAAAAGTATGCATAAACAATCATATCCTAAACATGAAAGCAATTAAGAAAGAGTCAACATAAGATATGCAAAACATAAAAAAAACTCCCTCAATTGGACTCCCATATCCTTTCTTGCTTCTTCAATTATATTGATGTAGCTTGAATATTGAAAAAATGTACTCAACTATGAAATAAAATGACTATAATGATGATGAGAAGATTCAAAAGATGATGGTTAATTTGATTTATAAATGGTTCTCAATTTATAGAGGTTGAAGACCAAATTGTAAAATTGGCAACACGGTGTGCAAAATGGAGGAATTTCATAATTATGACAAATTTAATACACAAATTAGAATGCATAAATTAGGGGAGAAGTGCAAGGGAAAGGTGGTGGCTAAATTAGAAGAAAATGGGAAGAGAAAGTGTAAGCAATTAGGAAGCTAGATTTTAGGGAATGGAAGCACAATTAGGGGGAAATGGAAAATGGGATTTTCAATTTAAAAAAAAAGCTCATTAATTCCCACCAAGTTAGAGAATTAGAATTAGGAATTATGAAATTCCATAAAATGTTAGATAATTAATTAATGCAAAATTAATTAATTAATTGTGGGATCTAGGAAAAAAGCGATAAATATGTTGGAAATAATGGGAAGTATGTACTGAGGGGGGAGGGGTGAATTAGTACCTCTAAAACTTTTATCTCTTTAACCTTAATACTTTATGTAATCAATTTTATTACCAACCATCTGTTCTATTCCATCTTTGTGTAAGTTATATCAATTCATAAACTCCATAAGCATGTAAACATTCATAGAAGCATTTATGAAATGTAATGACACATGACACAAGATTTGGTAATGCAACAAACCCCTGTTAGAAGGTAAAAATTGCGGTGGGGATGACACCCACAAAAATTCACTATCTATAGATTGGAAGGGGACGGTTAAGGCTTACCATTTGATCACTTCTGATGATCTTCCCTGTTAGGAGTATTGTGTGGAGACTGGTTAAGGTCTACTCTGTTAAGAGCTTTAGCAACATTGTTTAGTGTGCACTTGGTTAAGAGATTTACAAAGGATTGTTAAATCCACCTTTCTTGAAAGGATTTCTTCTATTTGCTATACTTGTTAGAATGTAGACAAAAATAATCATTGACCTGAGTGTGTGCAATCTACAATTTCTGATTATAGATCCATGAAAATTACATGTACAATGTATCACCTAATGTGATTGATTAATACCTCCGTTGCTCGGTAGCCTTAATTCTTGGTTCTTGTTAACCTATTTCATCTTTTATTGTTCTGCTTCTTGAAACTCTTAGTCTAATCCATAGATGTGCTCCTTGGCTATTATCATCTGGTCATCCATCTTAAATGGAATTATTACACATCTATTTATACAATAGATTCACCTATTTTAGTTTCACGTATTACAAAGATAACTCTATGATCAAAGGTTTACAACTTGACCTTGATCTCCTAGTTTGAATGTTTTCAATCAGTTAGACTGATTAAAACAATTACATTGCTTGTCGCTCAAGAAATGGTTTCAAATCAAATCAAATGCTAAATATAAAACATAAGTGTTTTATCTGACGTGGAAGTCAGATCTACATTTCTTGGGATATAATTGACTTTTGGTGACTGATGCTTGGGTTGCTCTGAAAGTCTGTCAGGTTCCCTTTCTCTGTCGGGTTCCTCTCTTGTCTTCTCTTTTGGTTTATAGTGTTATCTTCTTGTTGGGTTCCTCTGTCGAGTTCCACTTCATCATTTTTGGGTTTTACTTTCGGTTTACACTGTTGGTGTTCCTTCTCTATCGGGTTTCTATATACTTAGCACTTTTGGTGACCTTTGTTATCTATACTTTTGGTTTGTATTGAAAGCCTATCTTTTGGTGTACATGTTACTGATGGTTCAAAACTTTTTCCCTTTGCATACTAATGGAAAAATATATCTTCAAAATAAAGTCTATTTATCCATCCAAACTAGGACATAGGGATAAACCATGGGTTATTTACCCCAAAAGAGGGAATTAGTTTATCATTGGCCAAAATGATGACAATTGACATAAAATTGGATTGATTTTGATAAAGATTTGGAATTATTTGCATGATTTGAAAATCATTTTGAAAAAGGGGTTTGGTAATAATAAAAATAATATGGACTGATTCTGGATGTTTGTAAACAAATTTTGATGACATTGATAAGATGATAAAATGATTTCAAAAGACTTGAAATGGTTTTGAAACAATTTTGAAAGCATTGATATTGATTTTGAATATGATAAAATTAGCCAACTGATTAGGGTTATGATGCAAAATCAGAGAAATATCAGTCATGATGACATAGAAAAATGCCACAATATTAGTGAACAAAGACATGTTAAAAAGGGGGCACATAGGTGTTGGACCATTTTTTAGTGTCTAAATTTTTCCCCTCTTTGATACAATACAATTTGAGCATTGTGTCAAAGAACAAATAAAATATCATGTCTCAGTGGATTGATAGAATGGAGGTAGGATACCCCCTCAAAAAATTGGGCAAAAAATGGTAGGAGGACAATTTTCTAAAAGAAAATGATTGCAAAAGATTGATAGAAGAAGTGTTAGTAAAAATAAGAAATTAGATGGAGAAGAGTTAGTAATGATGAAACTCACTTTCCTAAGTGCACTTTATGTCAAAGGGAGCTTTATTTTGATATTGAAAAATGGATGCAGCTCATCGTGGTACAACAAGCCAGAGCAATAATGAAATCCTTTTTATAAAGTAAATATAATTGTAGACAATGAATGTTTCCATCCATCCTGAAGCATATGACATACCTGCCCCAAAACTTTAAAAAAAAATACCTCACAAATAGAAGACAAGAAAAATAAAGGACCTTGAACCATCCCAACCACTCTCATCATTCAGTGATATCATAGAGTAGCATAGGAACATGACCAAAGATAAATCAATAAAAGATGAGACTCACTAAACCAAGAAATTCAACAACCATTTTGATCTTGTTGTCAAAGTTTATTGTTTGTTTGATTGATAATGATGATGATGATGATGATGATGATGATGGTGGTGGTGGTGGTAGGTTTCAGGAATGAAGTACCCCATCTAAGACAAATATTGTCTGGTTTTAAGTATACCACACCTTGTATGACAACATGACAAGTTGACAAAGGAAAAATTGATGTTGATTGATTGATTGACAAGCTTGATCTCATTGATTGCTGACGTGATTGGATATTTTGTCTAATGATGCATGATTTCATTAAGCACACAGTTTATTAATCTCACAGATTGTGTCTACTCAGATGTATGTCTTGTTGCAAGGAACAATTTATTGATGACATGAAAATGTTTATGCACATGATGAGGAAATCAAATGAGTGTCATAAAATGACATTTATTGCTTTGGATTTTGTATGATTTTTACTTTTTAGGTTTTTTGAAATATTCAAACTTTTTGTGCTTTTCTCAGGACTTTTTACAATTTTTAGAAGTTTTCCAAGATTTTTTTATGATTTTTAGGGATTTTTTCATGACTTTTTATGATTTTTTTTTTTTTTTTTTAGGATCATATGTGATTTTATTTTGAATTTTTTAGGATCATATTTAATTTTTACTGATTTTTTTAGGAATTTTTGCAAAAATATTGGAATTTTTCTCAGGACATTAATATTTACAAGGCAAAGATGTGTTGAAATTGCCCCCAGAGTCTAGAAAGGAAAGGAAGTTATGGTGGATGAACTAGATTGGTAGATAGATGAAGGCCAAAGGTCCCTTATTATGTCATTATTTTTGTTTGGGTGCCAAGGACTATCCAAGAAATATGATGATATATTTTTTCCTAGCTAAGGGATTGGTCAGGAAAATGATAGGGTAATGAAATGGTACACTAAATAGGATTAAATGCACAAGAATGGACATGTCAAGAGGTTTTTGGAAAATATGTTTTGCATTTAATGTCCTTATTTTATACGAGGACCAAGAGGGGGATTTGGATACAAAAATGATAAGATATGGATAGGGAAAGAAAGATCAATAATGGACAAGGGGAAGGGATATGGATTAAAGGTTGTGATAGAATAGGTGATATGGACCAAAGGTTGTGATAAGATAGGTAATAAGGATGAAATAAAAATAGATAAGATAAGGTAGGTGGGACATGTGATGCTTGTAGGAAGATCCCTAGCCTTGTCAAGATAAAAGTTGGAAAATAGGGAATACATATACTGATAGGATAGGTGATATGACAGACATAGGATAATGGCGGAAATGTTAGGGATAATGGAGGATAACATGGGTGAACTCTTCCCCCAAGTATGGAATGTAAGAAGTTCACAAATTATACATGATGCATGTTTGCCTAGTTTTCATCATGGTACTTTCCTAAAGCACATGTTTGTAAGGTTTTCACTATTGGACAAATTAATTTCTCTTTCTTTTTTTTTGTGTTACCAAGACACTTGTTTTCCAAGTTTACATCAAGGAAAATTTTCCTTTTTTTTTTTAAAAAACTTTTTTTTTCATTTTTTTTTTGACTTTTTGACATTTCCTTTTTTTTTTCTTTTTGGACTTTTTGACCTTTTGTAAATAATGGATGTATGACATGACTTGGAAGAAGGACTCAAGCACCTTTCTCTTTGGAAGGTGCTCTTGAAGTACATGTAATAATGGACCATGCCTATGGTAGTATGCTCAAAGACGTTGGTAGGATAATGACAAAGAGATGAAAGGGATGATTGGATGGAGAGGATAAGGGTTTAGAAAAAAGATTGGATAGGATAGATAAAGGGATGGAAAATAGGTGTTGGATAATTAAGGAAATGTAGGTAGGATTTCTTTGGAGTGGAAGGGAAAGTGGGCAAGAGAAACATTAGCACACACCTTGAGGGGTGATAGAGTGATGGAGGAGAATGAGATTTGGATTTGACAGAGGCACGGATATGGATTTTGGGACATAAGGACCCAAAATGGATTTGAAAAGTGACAGACATTTAGATGGAGGGATAGAAAGTTTGTATGCCAATTTTTATTTTTATTTAGGACATTGTTCTTCAAGAAGCCGCTTGGGAATCTACATGTTTTTTTACTTTTCCTTTTTCTGTGGGTCATTGGAACAAATTTCTTACAAAATGGATTTAGAAACCCATATTGCTTTTGAATTTTATTTTTGATAAATCAACCTTTGTAGCCTTTTAGAGATTTTTTTCTTCTTTTTGGATCATTTTTCTTTATTTTTACATTTTGATTAGGTTGGACATGTTGATACTTGAAAGCATGTGGATTGCTTGACTTATGGACTTTATGTTTTGCATCCAAACTGCTTGGAAATGGAATGAGATTCATGGGTTGATAGGAATTGTGTGGAGGTATATTTTATGGGTGGAAGGTTCTCCAAGATGTTTTCCTTTGCTGACCTGCATGTGGGAAAGGGTAAGTGGAATTTAAGCTAGTGGATGGAGGGATATATGGACCTAAGATGGATGAAAGGGAGGAAGGGGGAGGTATACATTTGGATTTGGATTCGGAAGGGATACCAACATCTTGAAAATGGTATTTTTAATTGATACCATGACCATCATACTTTTATTTGACATGCAATGGTTTTAATATACTTTTCTAATGGAGGTTTAACTCTTTGACTTGATAATTCTTTATTTGACAAGTGGGATACTTGCTAGTAGATGCGAGTCCATTATTTTGAGGTGTATATGATATGGAAGAAATAATAGGATCATGAGGTGGACTAGATTGAATGAAAGTGTAGGAACCCATTTGACATGTTTGGAATTCATGAACAACTTGCGCAAAGGTTCTCGAATCATGAGGGTGATTAGGAAGTATAATGGGATCCTACAATGGAATAGGAGTAGTGAAAGGATCACTTAGTAGGATAGGATCTTCTGGGGGATCTAGAGGATTAGGAAAAGGAAATGAAGGGATTGAGGGATATTTATGAGGATATGGAGGGATGATGGGAGCTTGAGGAGAATATAAAGGGATGATGGGATATTGTGCTAGACATGAAGGTGAAGGGATAATCTGATCTTGACTTGGAAGGGGATCATTGGATTCTATTTTAAAGGTGCTCTTCTCTTGAATTTCGATGGAATAATTATAAAGAATAGAAGAGAGTTCATGATCTTTCTTAGGGAGTGGAAGGTCAATGGGACTTGTGAGGAAACCTTGTTCTTGAGATGGAATGGGATCATATTGTATAGGAGGGACATGAACAGTGGGATCATCATGAGGGTCAAGTGAAATGGGATCTTGGTATACAATTGGAGGGGATAGGTCATGAAAAAAATCTTGATCTTGAATTGTTTTAGGACCTTTTTCTTCATGCTTTGGATCATCCTCTTGACATGGGGTATGAATTGGGATATGCATGGGAGACTATAGAAAGGGGTCAATGTTTTGACATGAAGGAGATGGAATTTTCATAGGAATCTCAGGAGTAGGATTTCTTGAAAATGGAGGACATATTGACATTGGCTCTAGGATTTTTGAAGCATTAAACAGACTTGGATAATGAATGGGACTAGCTTGGGTTTATTCTATGGATAACCCTTGGGAGGTTGCATCACTGGAAGTATCAATTGATGGAGATGAAGGAAATTAATCTTGTGAATCTTGAGGGGATGAAGTAATGGAGGGAGACATGAATATTTCTTCATAGTCAATGTATTAATAGGGAATTGGTTTGTCATTCATGTTATTTCTTTGGAATGAGCCTTTTCTAGACATGGGTAAATTATTTTTATAATGCTCTTCAATCAATTCACCTATACGAGCCATTTTTCAAAGCACACCCTTCATAAAGTTAGATTTGTGTTGCATTGGTAATTTTGTTGGCAAGACCACATAAATGTTTGCATGTTATAAACCACTTGTTGATTGAACATGTTTCACAATATGTTTCTCACTTCTTATTCTTGATCGGTGTCCAAAAGATGTCATGTTTAAATTTGTGTTTGTTTGATTAAATATTGGTGGTGAATTTGAGGGCATAAAAGGATGATCGACATATGATGCAATTGGAGGAAAATTTGTTTGTGACCTTGGTAAATTCTGATTTTTTTGCATGATTGGCACAAGGGGTTGTGTGATTGCTTAAGTGACACTTGATTGCATTGTAATGAAAATTGGTTCATAATTTGGTAGTGGCCCAAGTTGAATTAATCCATGCTCTGGTTAAAAATTTTGATTTGGAACTTGGTCAAATAATTATTGTGAGATTGGGTTGAATTGAATTTGATTTGGGATTTGATCAAAAATTTTGTTTGTCGCTAGCAATTTTTTTGCCTCATTTATTTGTGAGAGAAGTTTTGGTATGTCTTATTTTAAAATAAGAGCATATATGTAGACTTGGCCAAGTATTTCTCTTCGACATCTAAGTACTTTAGACTTCCCCTTTCTACTCTTTTCAATGTTTTCCACTTTTTTTTTCAATATTTCTACTTCTTTAGCATATTTTTCTTCCAACTTCTAGGTCATGTATGAGTGGGATTGATGTGATTGCTTATGTGATTGTGAGAATGTCATCTGTCTTGGGTTAAGAAATGTTTGGGTCTCTTCACTTGAAGGGTACATTATGTTTGGGTCAAAACCTTGTGTATGCAAAGGTATTTTGTATCTTGGGTCAAAGGGTGTTTGTGTCACTTCACTTGAAATGTACATGAGTTGATATGAAGATTTTTTCCTTTGAGATCTTGATACAATTGGAATGATGAATAAATACAAATAAGGATACTAGAGGTATATACAAAATGCACATTTTTTGGTATTTTTGAATTTTTTTGGAATGATTATGTAACTTAGGATATGCAATATGTAGTTTGGTGTTGGGATTTAAAGGCTTTTGAAATAATTATGCAACTTAGGATATGAAAAATTCACTTTTTTTTTGGATTTTTTTGGAATTTTGAAAAATTCAAGCTTGGGGATGATAATGCAACTATGCTTTTCAAAATTTTGGACTTTGGAAAAATGTTAGAAATGCAAACCTAAGAGTATGACCTTAGGAAACTAAAATAGGACCTTGACTTTTGAGGATCAAAATGACAAAATTAAAGGATAAATGACATGGTCAAACCTATCATGAAGAATATTAGGTATTGACTTAATGATAAAAGGACGAGGATGAAAAAAAGTCAAGATACTCTTCCAACAATGCAAGGTGTAACTCTAAGACTTGAATTTTTTGGGGATTTTTGCAAAGTTTTTTGAAAAGGCTCTAAATGCAAAATGAGGAGTTATATCCAAAGGAAATATGTAAAGGACAATATGACAAGGTTAAAATGACAAGGAAATTTGACAAGGTAATGTAATTATGATAAGGGCTTGATATGATAAGGGGATTAATAATGAAAGTGAAAATATGATTTTGGAATGAAATGCAAAGGCTAAATGCAAATGATAAGGGAAAGCTATGCGAATGCAATATGACAATGATAATGCAATGTAGGATAATGAAAGAATGAAATGATAGGATATGAAGGTTATATGCAAGACCTAAATGCAAAAAGATACCCTAATATTGCAACAAGATCTCAAGACATTTTTAAAAATCCATGTTTTGAAAGGTTTATGACAAGATTTTGAAATGTTTTGATCATTTTGAAAAGGTTTTGAATAATTTGAAATGATTTTGAATGCTTGGAAGTGATTTTGATTTTTTCAATAATGTTATAGCACCCACACAACACACTTCAAATAGAAAATGCCATATTTATGACCTTAAATGCACAAAAACTCCATAAACTAAGCTTTAAGGATAGTACTTATTGAATTCCCACTTGGATAAAATCTAGTTGTGCTTATTCAAAGTGGATAGCTTAGAAGTTTGGTAGCACTAGCTCCCCTCCATAACACTCACTTCTCAGGCATACAAAATTTGAAATTGTAAGGGTCATTACCTGCCAAGGAATTTTCTATCTCTACTAAGAACTGCAAGAGTGTGGAGTGTCTCAGTTGGTCTTTGAGATTCTGCATCAACAATTAGAAGGGTTTTGGCCACTCTAACAACAATTTTTAATTCAGGACATCCAGTTGAGTGGGTGGTGTGATAAACTCTCATAGGAGGTCCCCTAGCCTTGAGAATCAAGGTTTTACGCACCTCAAAGGGTACTAGAGGAGAGATATCACCAACCACACTATTGATTGGATGTTTTGTCACCATCACATATTTATATAGTGGTTTGGATGGAGACTTGGCTTTATCCTGTTACCACTTGGTTTGTTCCCTCTCACATGAACTTATGGGATCCTCAGGAGGCAAGCCCTCTAAAATAGATAGAATGGACTTCTCTTGCACCCAAGATCTATGAAGGCGAGGGGAGAGGATACATCCATTAAACCTCTTTGGGATTGAAAAATGTTCCTAATGCACAAAACACACCAAAAAGAGATGATTCATTTACCCATTAAAAAATAAATGTGATCTATATACACCAAAAAATTGTCAACACAAGTCAAATAAAAAATCATTCAAATACAAGCTATTTTGAATTAATTAAATCCCAATTTCTCTCATGCACCACTATGTGAAAAAAAATACTCAACCAATGGGGAATGAGAAAAGAGAGAACATGGATTGCAAAAGGTCTTTTCAATCTTGACCACTCAATTCTATAAATCAATCTTGTCCACTCAAAGGGGACACACCACTCAACCTTAACCTCAACCATACTTTGACTATGGTCAATCAAAGTCACCCCCTACCCTTGGGAATTCCTCTAAATAAGAGGAATTTCTTAGTGTAAACCACCAATTCACATAACCAATTAATTTACCACACCACTTTACATCATAATAATAAAATTTTGTTGAATTGTTAATCCATTAGCATTTAGCATTTTGATATGTTGGGAATTCTTAAGTAGTGTTATAATGGCAATTTGCATTTATCTTAGTTTTGCATCAAGATATTGCATCCTAGATTGAATTGTGCATCATTTAGCTTTACATCATTGATCATAAATGATTCTCATTTTCTAAATTTGTCACTAGGATCTTTAATGCAACTAAGAGAAATCATCCTTTGTAATAGAGAACAATGAGATGTTCAATGGGTTGTCTTTTCAATTTTTCTAAGCGTAGTTTATCTTATAATTGATTTGACTAACATGTTACTAATGTTTCATTGATTTTGTGTGTAGATAAAACATACAATCTACTATTGGTACTCACCTTCGGGCCCAAGCCTCACATTCTAACATCAAATTTCAAGTGTTTTTTGTAGTTTTGGCATTGTGTATCCTTGAAAACCAGTAGAATCTTGCACCTAATACAAATATTATCACACCTGATACAAATATTATTTCACTTGGTATAAATAATATCACACCTGGTACAAATAATCTTACACATAGTACAAATATTCCCACACCTGGTTAGCAAAATATAGCATTTGGAATGCATAATCTTGCACATTATTTAAAAAATCTAGCATCTGGTCTATACAATCTCGTATCTGGTCACCAAAATCTGGCACCTGGTCACTAGAATCTTGCACTTAGTATAAATAATCTCGCATTTGGATTTTTAACTATTTCATTTTATCATTATGTTGTGCATTTCATAGATTCTGATATTCCGTCAATATTGCATTGCATTTAGTCAATCTTGCATGACATCTGGTAAGTTCTGCATATCATTTAGTAAATATTGCATAGAATCCGGTAAGTTCTTCATAACATTTGGTAAATTCAGCATAACATCTGGTCAGTTCTGCATATCATCTAGTTAGTTTTGCATAGCATTTGGTAAATTCTGCACAACATTTGGTCAGTTCTGCATAGCATTTGGCAACTATTTTGAAGCATCTAGTTTATGATAGGAAACATTAGAGTTAGTTTCATAATTGATAAATTTGTGAACTAACTGATGTTTTTGATGAATTATAGATGACTAAAGAGATCAAATCAAGAGAAAATCAAAAGGATATATGGAAATCACCTAATCATTTCCAAGAGAAAGAGGTGAAAAGGCCATACAAGGATGCAAAGCGGATACAACTAGCTATTGAGTCTGAAACCTTGGAAGAGAAGGTGCAAGCAAGTAACAGGTATTGGAATATCATTGATCTCTATCAAGCCTTTTATAATATTTATTTCATTCATCTTGATGACTCTCCTATTTGAATATGGTGCATTTTAAGAAATCTCAAAAAGCAACATAGAGATTATAAAAAGGAAAGAAAAGGAATCTACGAGATTAAGAAATTATGCTAAGAAATTCCATAACACAAACATAGTAGAAAAATTAGAAGAAGAAGTTAAAGCTAACAAAGATTACATCAAAATTCTCAAAATATATCAAACAAAATTTCCATCTTTAGCCTAAATAGTTTTAATTTCAAATTAAGGTGGATTAGTTTTATATTATCCTTCGCTTAGTTCATTTTATGGTGGAATAACACTCGTGAGAGACTTGGATGCTAAGGAGTTGGAACAATCGTCGAGGTAAAGTATAACAAAAAATAAAAAATCCTCAAAAATGCACATTTAGCTTTGAAAAAGGTATGATTATTGAAAAAATTTATTTCATGTATGTTGCTTAAATTGAGGCATTTCCAAGTTCTAAACACATAAATCTAAATAGGAAGACCTTATTGTGCTTTTAAACAAGGTATTTTTGGCTTATACTTTCACCTTTTCATGGTGATCAAAACGTTAAGCGTGCCTAAGTTCCATTAGATAAAGGTCCAAATAAATGAATGTCATGCTTATTTTGTTTGGATAATAGAGGTAATAAGGGATATGCTCTCATCATTCTTGGGTGATCAAACTCATAAAACTACCTTTGTCTCGTTTCAATTAAAATAGTGCGTTCATTTTCAAACTATAGTGGACCCCCCTCCCGAGATTTTCCTTACTGAGGATGGTGAGAGGGATGAACCAAAGTGGCTTACAATCATATTAGCCATGATAATCCAACCCACTATAAAATAAAAATATCTCATCCTTAATGAGGTGATTGAAGAAAGGTTTTTGTACAATAGCTCTCCTATAGTAATCCTCACGAATTACACAAAACATTATTTTTATGATGGTGGGAGACTCTCATAAAGAGAGATAAAATGCAAAAACTTATTCAAATATAATCTTGCATAAATCCTAGTTAAATAGAAGGCCTACCTCATTATCCATGTAAACCAAAGTTGTCCTTAGGTAGCTTGTCCGAATTGGTTTATGTTAGAATAACTGAGAGGGGGGTGAATTAGTGGCATAAAAAATATTCCAATAAATCAACCCAAAAAATTAGTACCACAATTATAAGCCTCTAGTTATCTTCAATCCTACAAGATGTATGCCTTGAAATAATCTTATCAAATAACTACTACTCATAGTTCACTGTTAAAACTTATTCTTAATCTTTACCGAATAGCAAACTATCATTTACCAAAATCTAGTAAATAACTTAGTGTTTACCAATCAATCCTATTTTAGTAATGTGTAAAGAAAAACATGAAATAAATGACTCACAAACACATTTGACACATGGATTTTTAACGTGGAAACCATGTTAAGGGAAAAACCACTTGGGACCGGCAACCCAAAATTTTCACTCTTCTGAAGTGAGCTCGGTGAAGAGACAACCCTATTAAAGGTTACAAACACACTGTTAAGAGTGACCTTGTTAGAGGATTCATCACTAATAGTTAATCACTTGATATCTGGCATTTCACTATGCTATATTCATGAATTAACCTTTTGATACTCCTTGGGATGTATCTCAATATATAAAGGATTTGTTTAGATCCTGCTTGGTTAAGAGACTTTCTGAATCAATGGTTAAACTGAAACAGTATATGATCTGATCATATAAACAACTTAATCTTGCAAATGTTTAGATCTATTTTAAGCTCATAATACCTTTCTAATCAATGTTTCCTTTCAATACCTTTGATCCACTTCTTTCTACTTGGTGATGTTGTGCTATTCTATTGCTTGGTGTCCACATAAATATTAGCTCTGTTCTTCAGCTTGATTGATCAGGACTATATGAAGTCTTTCTTCACCAGTATTCTCTTCAGCATCCTCTTTTATATTCACTCCCCTAATTCATGATGAATTATCTTGTCTCTTTATATACATGATTTCACCATTTCTAAGTCCTTGACTTTCTTGTTCTTGGTGTGATCCACAATTCTCGCCTTTCTTGCTTTAAAGCTTTACTTCTGTTTTATCCCGTAGATTTCTCTTAGACAACTAGAATAAAATAGCTTTAAAACTCTAGCTTATCTCTGGCTTTTAACTTGTCAATGAAAACAATGTTATCAACCAATTAACTCCTTCTTTAGCTCTTGCCAGCTAAGTCTTTTGTCATTTCTAAACTTTAGTTCTTTTTAGTGTTTAACTCCTTCTTAGCTTGGTCTAGACTTTAGTTGTCCTTGGGCATCTCTGACCATCGGGGTTGACTGTACATTAGGTAACACTATGAACTTTATTTCCACTCAGGTTACTCTTTGGTTCTGCTAGTCGGTAATGCTTTCTTGGTTTTCTTTCTCGGGTATCACTGTGACTTTTCTCTTGGGTTTCTCTATCTGTTAGGGTGCACTGCCCATCGGTGTTTGTAGTCATTTAGTGCATACTGAACTTTTATCCAATATTGATAGCATAACCTTTATCTCTTTGGTTCTTTTAAGTCTTTTACACTGTGTATAACCAATCATATTATATCAAGTTTACATCAATGACAATACAATACATTAACTGATTTAATGTCTTGCATTAACTTTCTGCAGCTTGGTGATCATCAACTTAACATCTTCAAACATTCAATTAGTTATAGTTCATCAATCTCTCCCTTTGGCATTGATGGAAATATACTACATTATTACTAATACAATATGAAATATATCAGTTGTAGTTCATCAATCTACCAAAATTATTGTTCTCTAACCAATACAAATGTATGGCTCTCGGCAAGCTCTTCTAGCTTAGATTTGTTTCCAACAGAGTACTTTCTCCAAAATTTATTCCCTTCACTGGATATATGTAGTAGTTTCTGATTATGTCTCCTCTCTAATGTTGTCTCTCCCTTTGATTGTTCCTCTACTTGATCATCTCTTTTTCCTTTGAAAACAATATAGAATACTTTTCTCCATTAAGCCATTTCTCCCTTAAGTCATCTCTCCCTTAGGATAATCATGCTAGATATTTCATATGTACTCTCCCCCTTTGGATATTCTCTCCCTTATAGGTTACATCTCTCCCATCTTAATATTCTCTCCCTTTGACAACAATGCCAAATTCATATCACTTTACTTAATATATTCCTTGAATTTCCCTTTCCATCAACATTACAATGACTCTGGTGTTCAGTGCAGATAAGTTCCTTTTTGTGTACTCATATATCTTTGTAGTCCATCTCTTTAATTGCATCAAAATGAATGATCTTATGATTGTGTGTAGGCTGATGCAGCCTCCTACTCAACTTACTGACCAATAGACAAGGGTCAGACCCCTAGTCTCTTTCGCAGTTATTCAAATGTATCTTTAGGCAATGGCTTTGTGAATATGTTATCTAATTGTTTCTTAGATTGAACATATTCCAATATCACTTCTTTTTCTTGTGCTTGTTTTCTTAAGTAATGATATTTGATAGAAATATGCTTTGTCTTAGCATGCATGAATGGATTCTTTGATATGTTTATTGCACTAGTATTATCACAATAGATAATCACTGGTTTAAGAACCTTCATATTCATACCTTCCAATAGTTGTTTGATCCACGCAATGTTAGAGCAGTTTGCAGCAGCAACCACAAATTTTTCTTCTGCAGTGTATTGTGAGATGCATCCTTGCTTCTTACTAATCCATGTGACAAGTATGTCACCCATGAAGAATGCTCCTCTAGTTGTACTCTTCCTGTCATCGAAGTTTCAAGTCCAATCAACATCTATATAGACTTGAAGCCCAAATTTGCCTTCTCTTTTATACCATAAGCCATAGTCTTCGGTATTCTTTAGATATCTCAGAATTCTTTTGACAATAGTCATGTGTGATTATCTGGGATTAGAAGAGAATTTGCAACTATTCCAACTGCATGTGCTATATCTGGTCTAGTATGAACAACATACATTATTTTTCCAAACATTGATCTATATAGTGTCTGATTAACCTCATTTGACTTATCTTCCTTTGTCAGCTTACATCCGGTTTCCATAGGTGTCCCAACTGGCTTGGAATCTTCCATCTTGAATATCTTGAGAACTTCCTTGATGTATTTGGATTGTGTGATATATATGCCTACATCTTGTTGAAGAATATGTAGACCAAGAAAGAGCTTGATCACCCCAAACATTGACATCTCAAACTCTTTTCTCATTTCATTAGCAAATGATTTATATTACATATCATTTACCCCAAATATGATATCATCAACAAATATTTCAGCAATCAGAATATAATCATAAGAATCATTTTTTAAGTACAGATTGTTATTTTCACTTGTTATTACAAATCCAATGCTTATGATATAGGCATTATGTAGTCTACAAACCATGTTTCTCTTGTTAGGATCAACAAACCCTTTTGGTTGTTCAATGTGTACCTCTTCTTCTAGTATTCCATTTAGGAATGTAGATTTGACATCCATTTGGTATACCTTGAATCCTTTGAATGCAGCATAAGAAAGTAGTATTCTTACTCCTTCTAGTCTAGCAATGGGTGCAAATATTTCTCCATAATCAATACCTTCTTCTTGTTCATACCCCTTGCATACTAACCTTGCTTTGTTCTTGGTGACTTCTCAATTCTCATTCAGCTTGTTTCTGAATATCCATTTGGTACCAATGACATTCTTGTCATTTGGTCTGGGTCCTAATGTCCATATTTTTTTCTTCTCAATTTTTTTGATTTCTTCATTCATAGCACTGACCCATTCTTCATTTTCAAGTGCAGTATTAACAGATTTAGGCTCAAAATCACAAATTAAACATCTAGTCTTCAGTGACTTACTTCTTGTTCTCATTTTAGTCTTCTTGTCTCCTATGATCTGGTTCTGTGGATGATGTCTTCTGACATACTTGGCAAGTGTTGATTCAACTCTTTGTTCATCATTTTGATCATCATCTTGACCTTCATTTTGATCTTCATTGTTCGGAACATCATTTAGAGCAATTTCTCGATTTTTGGTATTTGCAGCTTGATGCTCAATTGCATTGTTCTGTTGCTTGGGAGGGATACACTTTTTCTTAGGCAGAGTGTTAGGTTCTTCATTGTAAGAAAACCTGTTGTAGTCTTCTAGTTCTTTTTTTCTTTCCTCATCATTTTTCTCTGCATATTCATCCATTCTGACATTTGCACTTTAAATTATCTTGTTAGAGGACTTGTTAAGACATTTATAAGCCTTTCTTTTGGTGGAATACCCTAGAAAGATTCCTTCTTCACTTTTGGAGTCAAGATTTCCATTTCTATCATCTTTCAAAATATAACATTGACTTCTAAAAATTCTAAAGTCACTTACATTGGGTGTGTATCTAGACCATAGCTCATATGGTGTCTTTCTTCAATTGAAATCTGTTCAATGTGTAGACAACAGTACCGATAGCTTCCCTCTAGAATGTTTGAGTGATTCTTTTCTCAATCATCAATGTTCTTACACAATCAACAATGGATATATTTCTTCTTTCAGTAGTAAAATTTTGTTGTGGTGTTCTTGGTGCAGAAACCTATCTTTTAACTCCATGATCATTGCAAAAGTTAGTGAATTTATCAGAAACAAATTCTCCTCCTCTATATGATCTTAAGCATTTTAGTTCCTTACCATTTTGTTTTTCTACAATAGCTTAGTAACATTTAAACATCTTAAATGCTTTTGATTTTTCTTGTAAGAACATAACTTCTATCATTCTAGAGTAATCATCAACAAAGAGAATGAAATATCTATCACCATAGTAACTCTTTGTTCTCATGGGTCCACATAGATCAATATGGACTAATTCTAGAATAGCATTAGATGTATGGGTTTTTCTCTTGAAACTAGGCTTTTTCATTTTATCTTTTTGACAATTCTTACACGTGATATGGTCGAGCTTTGACATGCTTGGTAAGCCTCTTAATTTCCTTTTATTGCTTATCTTAATCATGTTGTCAAAATTAACATGACATAATCTCTTATGCCATAACCATATGTCTTCGTTTCTACTCGTTAAACAGGTGGTGTTAATATCATCAAGATATAATAGGTTACCTTTTGTCTGTTCACCAGTTCCGATCAACCTTCCTAATTCATTAAAGATCTTTTCCTTTTTGTTCTCAAATGCAACTTGGTGACCTATGTTATTTAGCTGTGCAACACTCAATAGATTAAAGTTAAGTCCTTTTACCCAGTATGCATTTTCACATTTGACCAGGTTATTTAACATTATGTTTCCTTTACCTTCAATTGGACAAGGTGAGTCATAACCCATTCTTACGAATCCATCATTATAATACTCAAAATTTTCAAACTTTTGTTTATCATCAATCATGTGGTGAGTGCAGCCACTATCTTTAATCTAGACATCATTCTTACTAACCTTAGATATGAGTGTAGTCTCAACATACCTTTCCTCTTTGTCTGAATCATCCTTCATGGCCACAAATAACATCTCAATATCTTCGTCAAATTCAATGTCAGTATCTCCATCTCTGTTCTCAGCCAGGTAACAAGCTTTCTTCCCTTTGTCCTTATAGTCTCAGGTATCTCTTCTTTCAGATTGTTGGTTTCTTCAGTAATCTTTCTTATCACTTCTATCAAACTTATTTTCATATGATTTGTCATTGCTTTTGTCTTCTTTTCTTTTGTTAGGACATCTAGCAGCAAATTGTCCAATTTCTTTACAATTAAAGCATACAAGTGTTAATTTACCTTTGTATCTACCTTTGCCTCTCTGCAATCCTCTATCCATTAGTGTTTCAATCTTATCAAGTTCTTGGTCATCACTATCACTTTCACTATCATTCCTCATAGTGTGTTTATGACTTGACTTACTTATTTTCAAATAAGATATAAATCCAGACCTAATACATGGTAAGACACTGTTGTCAAAGTTATCCATCTCAAATGAAATGAGTCTACCAACTAGACTATCTAGAGTAATATTATTTTTTGCTACTTCTCTCATTCTTGTATAACATATACTCTAATAGAATATACATGTAGTAAGGTTCTTAGGATTTTACTTGCCACTATTTCTTCTTCAAGTACACCTCCAACTCCTCAGATAGCATTAACTACCTCTTTAAGTCTACAACTGTACTGGGTGATATTTTCTCCTTCGTTCATCCTTAGGTCATCAAAATTACCTCTTAGGCTTTATGCCTTAGCTCTTAGTACATTAGCATCTCCTCCATTTACCATCTTCAATTTTTCCCACATTTTCTTTGTAGGGGTTTAGGTTTTGACATCTTCAAATTCAACATCAGAGAGTGAGGAAGCAAGTTCTATCATCATAGAATTGTGCTCACGCTTTTCTCTCAATTGATCAATTGTGTGAGGTGATGTAGGAAACACATATTCAGTATCCAAGTATTGAGTAACATCATTTCCAATACCTGTTAGGTGGAGGCTTATCATGCTTTTCCATGATGCAAAGTTGTCTTTATTCAACTTGGGTGCATCTCATTTTCTCATCTTGTGATCTTTAACTTAAGTCTTGAAACATTCCTTCTAAGCAAACAAGCTCTCATACGAATTGTTAGAATAACTAAGAGGAGGGTTTGAATCAGTGGCCTCAAAAATATTCCAATAAATCAACCCAAAAACTTAGTACCACAATTATAATCCTCTAGTTATCTTCAGTCCTACAAGATGTATGCCTTGAAATAATCTTATCAAATAACTACTACTCAAATAATTAGCAGTCTATCATTTACCAAAATACAGTAAATAACTTAGTGTTTACCGATCAATCTTTTTTTAGTAACGTGTAAAGAAAAATATGAAAGTAATGACTCATAAACACATTTGACACATGGATTTTTAACGTGGAACCCTCTTAAGGTAAAAACCACTTGGGACCGGTAAGCCAAAATTTTCACTCTTCTGAAGTGAGCTCGGTGAAAAGCCAACCCTGTTAAAGGTTACAAACACATTGTTAAGTGTGACTTTGTTAGAGGATTTATCACCAACAGTTAATCACTTGATATCTGACATTTCACTATGCTATCTTCATGAATTAACCTTTTGATACTCCTTGGGATGTATCTCAATATATAAAGGATTTTTAGATCCTGTTTGGTTAAGAAACTTTCTGAATCAATGGTTAAAATGAAATAGTATATGATTTGTTCATATAAACAAATTAATCTTGCATATGTTTAGATCTATTGTAAGTTCATTATACCTTTCTGATCAATGTTTTCCTTTCAATACCTTTGCTCCACTTCTTTTTTCTTGGTGATTTTGTGATTCTCTATTGCTCGATGTCTGCAAAAATATTAGCTCTGTTCTTCAACTTGATTGATCAGGATTGTATGAATTCTTTCTTCACCAAAATTCTCTTTAGAAATCTCTTCTATTCACTCCCCTAATTCATAATGAATTATCTTTTCTCTTTATAGACATGATTTAACCATTTTTAAGTCCTTGAATTTCTTGTTCTTGGCATGATCCATAATTCTTGCCTTTCTTTCTTTAAAGCTTTACTTTAGTTTTATCCCGTAGATTTATCTTAGACAAATGGAATAATTTTTTTTTTAAAATCTTGCTTATCTCTGGATTTTAAATTTTTGATGAAAAAACTATTATCAACCAGTTAACTCCATCTTTATCTCTTTCCAGATAAGTCTTTTTTCATTTCTGAACTTCAGTTCTTTTTGGTGTTTAACTCCTTGTTAGCTCCGTCTAGA
This sequence comes from Thuja plicata, assembly GCA_018584345.1. NCBI lineage: Eukaryota > Viridiplantae > Streptophyta > Pinopsida > Cupressales > Cupressaceae > Thuja > Thuja plicata. The sequence continues at coordinate 6,893,848 of MU227386.1, read as the reverse complement.
CTTTAGTTGTCCTCGGGCATCTCTATCCATAAGGGTTTTGTATTTGTCGGGTAACACTGTGGTTCTTCTCATTGGTAATGCTTGCTCGAGTATCACTGTGACTTTTCTCTCAGGGTTCTTTATCTGTTGGGGTGCACTGTCTGTCAATGTTTGTTGTCACTTGGTAAATACTGAAATTTTATGCATTATTGATAACATAACTTTTATCTCTCTGGTTCTTTGAAGTCTTTGACACTATGTATATAGCCAATTAGATTATAATAAGTTGACATTAATGACCATATAGTACATTAACTGATTTAATGTCTTGCATTAACTTTCTGCAACTTGGTGATCATCAACTTAACCTATTCAAACATTTAATCAGTTATAGTTCATCAATCTCTCCCTTTGGCATTGATGGAAACACACTACATTACTAGTAATACAAAATGAAATATAGCAGTTGTAGTTCATCAATCTAAAAAATTTATTGTTCTATAACCAATACAAATGTCTGTCTCTCGGTAAGCTCTTCTAGCTTAGATTTGTTTCCTGTAGAGTACTTTCTTCAATCTTTATTCCCTTCACTGGATAGATGTAGAAGCTTCTGATTTTATCTCTCCCTGTGTTGTAGAATATTTTCTCTGATGTTTTCTCTCCCTTTGATTGTTCCTCTCTTTGATCATCTCTTTTTCCTTTGACAACATTAGATGTACTCTCTCTCTTAAGTTATCTCTCCTTTAATCTCTCATTTAGGATAATCATGCTGGATTTTTCATATGTAATCTATCCCTTGGGATATTCTCTCCCTTACAGGTTACATCTCTTTACATCTCTCCCAAATTGATATTCTCTCCCTTTGACAACAATGCCAAAGTCATATCACTTTACTTAATATGTTCCTTGAATTTCCTTTTCCATCATCATTACAATGACTCTGGTGTTCGGTGTAGATAAGTACCTTTTTGTGTATTAACGTATCTTTGCAGTCCATCTCTTTTCTTGCATCGACATGAATGATCTTTTGATTATGTGAAGGCTGATTCAGCCTCCTAGTTAGCTTACTGACCAATAGACAAGGGTTGGACCCCTATTTTATTTCTCAGGTACTCAAATGTATCTTTAGGCAATGGCTTTGTGAATATATTAGCTAATTGTTCCTTGGATTGAACATATTCTAGTATCACTTCTTTCTCTTGCACTTGTTCTCTTAAATAATGATACTTGATAGCAATATGCTTTGTCTTAGCATGCATGACTAGATTCTTTGATATGTTTATTGCATTGGTATTATCACAATAGACAATCATTGGTTCAGGAATCTTCATATTCATACCTTCCAGTAGTTGTTTGATCCATGCAATGTTAGAGCATTTTACAACAAAAACCACATATTCTTCTTCTGCAGTAGATTGTGAGATGCATCCTTGCTTCTTACTGATCCATGTGACAAGTCTGTCACCCATGAAGAATGCTCCTCTAGTTGTGCTCTTCCTGTCATCTAAGTTCCCAGCCCAATCAACATCTATATATACTTGAAGCTCAAATTTGTCTTCTCTTTTATACCATAATCTATAGGCTTTGGTATTCTTTATATATCTCAGAATTCTCTTGACAGTAGTGATGTGTGATTCCTTGGGATTAGCAGAGAATCTTGCAACTATTCCAACTGCATGTGCTATATCTGGTCTAGTATGAACAACATACATAATTTTACCAAGCATTAATCTATATAGTCTCATTTACCTCATTTGACTTATCTTCCTTTGTCAGCTTACATCCGGTAGCCATAGGTGTTCCAACGGGCTTCTTGAATATCTTCAACACTTCCTTGATGTATTTGGATTGTGTGATGTAAATGCCTGCATCTTATTGACAAATCTGTAGACCAAGAAAGAATTTGATCTCCCCAAACATTGACATCTCAAACTCTTTGCTCATTTTATTAGAAAAATATTTTCATCACATATAATTACCCCCAAATATGATATCAAAAATATTTTAGCAATCAGAATGTTATCATCGGTATCTTCTTTTAAGTACAGATTGCTATTTTCACTAGTTTTTACAAATCCAATGCTTATGAGATAGAAGTGAAGTCTTCCATACTAAGATCTAGGTTCTTTTTTCAATCCATACAAGGCTTTGTGTAGTCTACAAACCATGTTCTATTGTTAGGATCAACAAACCCTTCTGGTTGTTCAATATATACCTCTTCTTCTAGTATTCCATTTAGGAATGCAACTTCGACATCCATTTGGTATAACTTGAATCCTTTCAATGCAACATAAACAAGTAGCATTCTTACTCCTAGTCTAGCAATGTGTGCAAAGGTTTCTCCATAATCAATACCTTCTTCTTGTGCATACCCCTTGCATACTAACCTTTCTTTGTTTCTTGTGACTTCTCTATTCTCATTTAGCTTGTTTCTGAATATCTATTTGGTATTGATGACATTCTTGTCATCTGGTCTCGGTACTAGTGTCCATGTCTTGTTCTTCTTAATCTTCTCTATCTCTTCATTCATAGCACTGACCCATTCTTCATTTTCTAGTGCACTATTAACAGATTTAGGCTCAAAATCACAAATTAAACATCTAGTGTTCAATGACTTACTTCTTGTTCTCATTCCAGCCTTCTTGTCTCCTATGATCTGGTTTTGTGGATGGTGTCTTCTGACATACTTGGAAAGTATTGTATGCACCCTAAAATAGTCGCCTAGACTATGGGCCCCATTTATCATTTTATCAATTTATCAAATTCTTGAATCAATGCTTTGGAACATTTTCAATTCAAATCAATTTCCTTAATCAAATTATAATTAATTCAATTATTTCAATATTTCCTAAGGTTTGATCATTTTTATTTAATTAAAAGATTTAATCTCCCTTTTAATTAAATAAAATTCATCTTATTTAATTAAATTAAATTTCTCCCTTTTAATTAAATAAAATTCATCTTATTTATTTAAATTAAATTTCTCCCATTTAATTAAATAAAAATTTTCTAATTTATTTAATTAAAAGAAAACCCCTCTTTTAATTAAATAAATAAAAATCCCCACTTGAAGCTCTTCTTTTGATGAAAAAGAAAATAAATTAAATAAAAATCCCTTTTTCTTCACATCTTTTTAAGTGGTGGGCTTTTTTCCTCTTAATCATAGCCTTTGATTTTTGCCTCTTAATCTCTACCGTCCCTTTCTCTTTAAAAGGAAACATCTCCTTCTCATTCTCATATAGAATTTTTAGGTATTGTTATGCTGCAAGTTTGGAGAGAAATTTTGGAGGAGAATTTGAGCACTTTAGCTTGGATATTGAAACTTCTCTCTTCTTGTCTTCTTCTTCTTGCATCCATGACTATTCATGTAGATTAGATTCATATTTCCTTTCATAGATTAATCTTGCATTGTTATTATTTAGACTAATTTCTTTTCCTGCATTGTAATCATATAGAATAGATTTCTTTTTCATGCATTGAATATCTCATTTCATGGCGTACTTGCAGGGGCACAACTAGGTCAATCTAAGGTCCTCCATTACAAATCTTTGCACTCCATGACTAGGGAGCTATGAGTCGATATTTGAGGCCTCATTCTTGAGCAACCTTGAATGGAATGACCCATAAAAGTGTGACACATTTTAAGCACACATTTTTGGCGCCCACCATGGGGCATGATGCTCCTGATTTTCCTTCATTTTATTTAGATTTTTAGATTTTCTAATCTTTACATGGTTATTTTATTGATTTTTTTCAAGCCTAACCATTGTGCAGGATGAGTTGAAGACAAAACCTAGGGTTTTTTGAAATATTTGATCATATCTCCCAAACGGCTTGGAGTTTTGGTCTAAAATTGTTTTTGCAAGTTGGCATTGGGTCAAAGGTGTCTCAATTTAAAAAATTAGACTTTTTGGATCATTTTTCCGCGATTTATAATTTTTTTATGATTTTTCATGAAAATTTGTTTTTGGTCGCAAATCAGCAATTTTTTTGGAAAAATTTACATTTTCTGAAATCTCTTGGAATTCTATAGGGGGTATGTTCTCTGTGTTTTTTTTTTTTTATGACAAATAATGGCTTAAAAATCTGATCTTTAAAAATTGGTATATTTTGATAAATAGGGTCCCTAGGGCACAAATCAGAAAATATTGCTAAAAAATTTACATTTTTAAAAATATCTATGTTTTTTAATAGGGGTCTATTCTTTTCATTTCTATTTTTAGGGCCAAAATCATAACAAACAAATTAGATCTTGTTGACTAGGTCAAAAATTAAAATTTTAAAAAAAGGGCATTTAATGATTAGCTTGCACTTATTTTTCACATGGTTCAATGCATGATGTGAGTTATCATTTGAATTATTTTCTAGTTATTATTGTTTCTAACAATTGATTTTCAGATCTAACCCTAGGGTTTGCATAAGTTGAATATACATTGCATATCTTGTTTGCTTGTCTTGCTTGTTGAGGAGTTCATGGGGATTTCTTGGACTTGTGTGGATAAACAATAAATGCTCGCGTTGCTTTGGATTTGAGGTATTTTTCTTCATCTCTATAGAATTTGGATTTTGGAAATAATAATGAACACCTCATGTGTTTAGCTTGAGTGTTTTCTTGCTTTCATAGATCACATTTCCAATTGGTGCTCTAAAAATAGACCTAGATTTGCTTTCTTGCATATATGTTTCACATAGTAATTAGGCCCTATGAACACTATTTGTGGTGATCTTTAGAGAGTGGGATTCATTCACTTGTCTTACATGCAAATCTCTTCTTGACGATAGATCCCCTTGTAGGTATGGAAAGATTTATCATTACTTCAAACTTGGTTTAATCTTCAAATTTGATTAGTACTTTCTCTCTTGAGATTGGTGGTCATTATTGTTGATATACGAACCTTGGGTGAGGTTATTTTAAATTAGTGGGTCAATTAATCTTGTTTTCTATGTTTGGGTGAGGTGAAGAGGCTAGAGGATTATGCCCTTTTCCCTTTTGTGAGAATCAAAAACTTGGAACCCTTGAATCCAAACCAAGTCCCCATGTGGTTCATATTGTGAGTCTTCCTTGTTAGAGAGCGTTAACCATAGTGGAAACTCACTTTATTTGGTAAACCATGTGGATGGAACCTCAAGCGGTAATAGCCATTTTTTCCATGGTAGCAACAACTGCTATATAAATGTCCTTGTGGAAGAAATCTCCACGGGTGTAGTTTCTTGTGGGTTGTCAGATCTCCTCAGCAGCTCTTGATTAATTAAATTCTCAGACTGTGTCAAAACCTCAATGCACTAGGATTGGATTTCACCCACTTGAGATTGTAAAAGTTGCAGAGACAAACCATTACTAAGAACTATAGTGCAACCAACTTTTTATTTTCTCAGACTATGTGCGTGATTGGAAAACATTTTGAGAGCATACACAAGCAAAATTCATATGAAGTAGAATACTATGTCACTATCCATGTTCATGTGCAAGGTTGATTTGTCCCTTGCTCATTATTTGAAGAAATTGATTGCTTGAACTCTCTAATTGTTGTCTTGCATGCCTAATTCATGAGAAAAATCTATTAATGCATCTATTTGGTCAATTAAAATGAACAAATCTGAGTTCCCGAGTGATAAAAACTTCAATAGATTTTTGCAAAAAGTACTATGACATGTTGCTCAACATCCAAATGAACGTAAATGGTATCCAATTGCACAAAATGACTCTTGGTCTTCTTTCTTCCACATCTCCTATGTCTTCCTAGTCTCCCATCTCCATCCTTTCTCTTCTTCTTTCATGTGTCTTCCTCTTCTTCCTAAGATATTCACGTATTCTTGATACTTTTCCTCTTATTATCTAGTTTATCTTCTTCTATTCATCTCTTCTGTCACTCTCATGCTTGATTCCTCCTCTTCTAGAACCATGAATTTCAAATATCTTGTTATGGAACCTCTCTTGAGAATAGATGATCTCGAACTTATTTCTCAATTTGAAGAGTGGCGTTCCTCCAAAACTTGCATGGATGATAAATTACAAAAAAAAATAGAAAAAAAAAGAGAGTGAATCAGACACCTTTTCTAGGATCATACACATGATCTGCTCACAATCTCTTTCTTTCAAATGTATTTCATCTTCTAAATCTTCTCATCTTTCCTCATCATCCAAATCTTCTTCTTCCACTAGGTCTTCACTTTCCTCTTCTTCATGATCTCGTTCTTCTTGTACTTCTCCCAATAGTCATACTTCTCTTCTCAACACATACCATAATGAGCAATGTGATTACCCTTATGATACCTCTTCCACGAAGAATTACACGCCCATCTTTGATGACTCTGATGATCCCATCTATTATGACTCTGATGATTATGATGACTATGATGATGGACAATATAGTGATATCTATGACACCTCTATTCCTAAGAGTCCCCCTCATTGTGTGCTTATTTATATTGGTAAGGGGTAGTCCCATTGGATTGATTATGATGGTGATCCATATGACTCTAAATTTGAACAAGACTTTGATGAGTTTTGTGAACAATACATGGCTGGTGCTTCTATTGAGGAAGAGAAACTTCACCACGCTGATTTTAAATAAAAATATCATAAGAGTTTCTCCTCTAAGGATTCTCATGCTGAAAATAAATATTTCACTCTCAAGAAAGATCATGTTAATGATTAGCCTTTGTTTTGTGATGATTCCCTTCCATCCTCTACTTCCTCCAATACTCATACATCTCCTAAAGTTACCAAATCTTCCAAAAATCCTTCATCCAACAAAGGTCCTAACGCTTTTGATGCAGTTCCCTATATTTATCCTCAAGGGCTACCTCTTAAAGAAACTCAAGCTAACCTTCACTTGGCTGAAAATACTTTCAATAATGCTAAACCTAAATAGCCTAAGCCTTTATATGCTATAATTCCTACTTCAGCTCAACCTTCCCCATCTCTTCCCAAGTCTCCCATACAATTCCAACATCCTTCCTTGTCCTTAGAAGTGGCTCCATGTCAAGAGGACTCTAAAAATGATAAAGAAAAGAATATAAAGAAAGATCATGATCAAGAAACTTCCATTTCATCCAATCCTTTTCATGATTTCTCTTTTTTGCTTCATGGTTCTTTTGATCCTACCCGCCCTTTCTCATTCATTCCACCATGTCTTAAGTCTTCTCCTAAGCAAGATCAAGATACTACTTACACCATTGAGCTTATTGACAATCAAAATAACCTTACCCCACTTACGCTTTCCAAAGATGATACTTCCATTAAGGTTATTAAAAATGGTGTTGTTACTTCCAATATTGAGCCTATTGAA